>MCJB01019269.1:64850-91956 GCA_002018475.1 Nicotiana obtusifolia | reverse complement strand
GATTTATATGGATGTAAACCCTTCAGGGGTATTTTAAATGTTTTGAATCATTATCGAACTTGGTTCTAGAAAACTAAATGATGTTTTCAAACGATATTTATATATGGATCGGGTGACACGCCGTCACAGGTCATGACTAGTGTTGACTAGTATGACTAGCATTGCATAGCATAGCATTGCATCGCATCTCATGGCATTGCATCGCATTGCATTGCATTACATTGTATTTTGGTGTTGTGATTCTTCGGTTTACTTCACGGATTGATGTGGAATGTAATTTGAAGTACTGTTTCGACGTGGATTGTTTAATGGTTGTATGTTTCTCACCTTCAGTTCTTATTTACTTTTATTACTCACTGAGTTGGAAGTACTCACTTTACTCCCTGCACCTTGTGTGCAGATTCAGGCGTTAGCGGTCCCTCTCAGAGGTACTGAATACTACTACTGGACCGGAGCTTCAAAGACTACGAGGTAGTTGCCTGCGTCCGCAGCCTCGTAACTCTTTTCTTGTTGTTTGATTCCTTCGTACAATTGTACTTAAGATTATGTAATAGTTATATTATTACTAGGACTTCTCTAGTGGCTCATGACTTTGTGACACCCCGATCTGAGGGCTGTAGTCGGGATGATTGCTATATGATATTTTCCGCAGTTGACTAATATTAAACCGTGTTTATATTATCTTCGTGTTGTTTGAAATGTTTAGCGATGTTGGAAATGGTTTGGCTTGCCTTGTCCCCAAGAGAGGCGCCATCACGACCAGGTTGGGATTTTGGGTCGTGACACATAAGCAGGACAACCAAATATCCTTAAATTTAAATAATCAGCAAGCGAACCGGTCCATACCTCAAAAGGAGTTTTGAACTCAATAGATGTGGATGGAGATCTATTGACCAAATAACAAGATGTATTGATTGCTTCAGCCCAAAAAACTTGCTAACACATGAGTGTGAAAGCATGCTTCGTGCCCTATCATAAAGCGTTCTGTTCATACGTTCTGCAACACCATTTTGTTGTGGTGTTCCGACACAAGTGCGGGTGTCTCACTATGCCTTCTCTGTTGTAGAAATTATCGAACTCAAAATTGCAAAATTCCATCCTATTGTCAGTTCGAAGACACTTAATTTTTCTTTCCGTCTGCTTCTCAACCATCGTCTTCCATTTAACAAACATCGGAAATGCCTCATCTTTTATTTTCAAAAAATAAACCCATACCATCCTTGAGTAATCATCAATCAAAGTCATAAAATACCTGGTACCACTCTGTTTGAATCCCACAAGTCTGAATGTATATAATCTAACTTGCCTCTGGTCTTGTGCTCAACCTTCTTGCTGAACTTTACCCTTGTCTATTTACCAAACACACAATGCTCACAAAAATTCAAAACTTGATTTTTGTACTTATTCAGTAAATTCTGCTTACTCAACAAAGAGAATCCCTTTCTCACTCATACGACTAAGTCGCAAGTGCCACCACTGAGACCGATTCTATTCACTTTTCCCAGAAGTTACAGCAGCTTCCCCTTCAACTATACTGGCCTGAAGATGATACAATTTAGAATGCGGTTTACCTTTCATGAGTATCATAGAGCCCTTACACACTTTAAGTATTCTATTCTCAGAGTGAAACTTATACCCTTGATCATCCAATATCGAAAGAGATATCAAGTTTCTCTTTATCTGAGGAACATGCAAACACTCAATATTTCTGATAAATCCATCGAACATTCTCAGTTTGATGTTACCAATCCCTTCTACTGGTAATAGATTATCATTTCCCATGTAGATAGTCCCATCCATTTGCTTGTAAGTTGCAAACCAATTCTTGTGTGGACATATGTGAAAAGTAGCACCAGAATCAAAAGCCCAAAAATTCTGCCATGACTAGAACTCACAGCACAGACTTCCCTTACATAATCACTATCATCAGAATTATTGCCAGTATCAATAATATTTGTCGAATTATATATTTTTTGCTTCCCTCTTTTCTCTTTCAGCTTGGGACAATCTCTCTTGTAGTGACCTTGCTCCCCACACTTATAACAATTCTGCTTCCTTACTCTAGATTTCGATCTAGCGGTTGACTTTTTCCTGTTAAAGTCATTTTGTTGTGTTCTTCCTTTACTCACAAGACTCTCACCCTCAATTTTGATGTCCAGAAAGCTCTTTTTCAACTCTTTAGATTTTAGTACATTACTAACATCTTCCAATGAAATATTGTCTTTCCTATATAGCAGTGTATCAACAAAAGTATCATAAGACGATGGTAAAGAACATAACACTATCAAGGCCAGATCCTCACTCTCAATTTTGACATCCATGTTCTTCAGGTCCATTATAATTGAATTAAGCTCATCAATGTAAGTTTTAACAGGTGCTCCTTCATTCGTACGAAGATTGTATAACTCTTTTTTCATGTTGAGCCAGTTTGTCAGCGATTTCTTAGAATACAAATCTTCCAGCTTCTTCCATGCCATTGCTGCAGAAGTTTCTTCAGCAAATTCCCTAAGAACGCTATCTGTAACGCTCATGAAGATCGCACTCAAAGCCCTCTCCTTCAGGTCTGCGTTCTCTGTCTCTTTCATCTCTTCAGGAAAATCTCATCAATTGCCTTCCATAACCCTTGTAACACCAAGAACGATTTCATCCTAATCTTCTATAGACTGAAACTAGAACCCATGTCAAATTTCTCTACTTCGTACTTTGTTGAAGATGATGAAGACATCTTACCTTAGATTATATGTAGAAATTCGAACCTTGCTCTGATACTAATTGTTGCAGAAGATCGTGGGAGTAACTAGCACACAATCCCACACAAAGCAAATAGAGAAGCAAAATCAACACAAGGATTTAATGAGGTTCGGCTAAGCCTAATCCTCGAGGCAGAAGCAGAGAGAGTTTTCCACTATGAATGAAAGAAGAGCACAATACAATCTCTAGAATCCCCAACTACAACCCCTATATATAGATCCCAAATAGTCTCAAACTTATAAAACAAAAGTTTCACAATTTGATAATGACAATAGGTTTTTATTTCCCAAATCTATTAGGACAATGGGTTTTCCCAAACCTAAAGGGATTATGAGTTTCCAAAAAATACAATGAAATAATTCAAGCCACAAAATAACATAATAATATCTAAATATTGATTACAATTGCGACATGAAGTTAATAGTTAATTATAAAGAAAAAAGAATTTTGCTAAAAAATGAGGTAATTCATTTTCGTCTAGTTGTTGAAATATATTTTTTCTCCATGAATATTATATTTTCTAGCACCAAATACCTAAGAGTAACTTACCTTTCGGACTATACCTTTCGTCCTGCCAAACACACCTTGGTGGAAAAACTTTCTCTTTACAAATATTTTCATAGTTTAATATAATAATATAATCAAAAACTTAAAACAATTTCTTTGAAGAAAACATTATTTTTTCCTCGTGCTTTTTAGCACATTTGACTAAAAAAGGCAGCCCCATGCACTAAGCTCCTGTTATACGTGGAGTCCGTATAAGGGTCGGACCACAAAAATCAATTGTACGCAGTCTTACCCTTTATTTATACTAAAAAATATTTTAGCACATTTGACTGATCAGCTAAAACTAATTACGATTGCTAGTGAAAAATATAAAAATAGATATTGACTATATATAAAATATGTAAGCGACTAATTGGAATTTACTACATTCTCAAACTTGAACCCAAGAGAGAAGACCGCAGCCTGAGAACATACTATTGAGGTAATCTAGCTCTTCATACTCTGGTCGTGATTTCCCATACTTCACCTGTAAAGAATGTGCTACAATTTTAAGGTAATCCTCTCCTCTCCTCCTCAAACATTTATCCGAAAATTTCCAGTTATATTTCTCTGTTGGTGTTTCTGGGGTTATACACGCGTTTTCTTATTCTATGAATCTGTGTAAAATTTTCTAATTCAGTGATTTTCTGCCCTTCCCCTACATGTTCATCTTACTTTGACCTTCTTTTCCGAAATAAATTTTGAAAATTTATCCTTGTCTTGTCCTATATGAGTTGGGTATAAGGGGTATATAAAGGTTTATTCCATTCATTGCTTTAAAGCTTTGAATTGGATGTTCAAATTCTTTCAACTCTTAATAGTCATCCTCATTATGAAATGTGAGGGGTATATTACCGCTGAGGGGAAGACATAATCAGATAATTAGTGTTTTAACCCAGCATTTTAGATAAGATGGTCACATATTTAACTCCAAATAAATATTGAGAATTGTTTACTATTTAAAGCTGTTCTTGGGTGGCTTTTGATTTAGAAGAATTAACCTAAATAGCCGCTCATATAACCACTTAAACCAAAAATAGTTGGGGATGTATAATATATGTATAATTTATGTATAATATGTATATAACCGTGTATAATCTATGTATACCAGCTAGGAAAAGTAAACAGTGAATTCAACCAACTATTTGTGTAAAGATCCCTTTATTTTATCACCCTGAACTAGAAATGTTGTTGTTTCGGAAACTTGAAGATCGTCATTTTCAAGTTTATTTAATTCAATCAAACTTATGCATTTTGGCTTATAATTTTTACCTTCTCTGTCCCAACTTATGTGTCATACTTTCCATTTTAGTCTGTCTAAAGAATATCATACTTTCTCATTTTGAAAATTTTTTAACATTAATATTCCTATTTTACTCTTAATGGAATGATTTACATCCACACAAATATCTATGATTTGTTTTATACCATAAGTTTCAAAAGTCTTCGTTTCTTTTTTAAACTATGTGCCGAGTTAAACACTGCCACATACATTGTGACGGGTGGAGTAACTTTTTGGTCTAAGATAACTTTATGTTTCCATATGCAGCATTTGATAGCTGTTGCTGATTTTATTCAGTGGTAATCAAAATGGGCGATGATATATTCTCGTGCATTGGCAATGGAGTTCAAGTAGACCGCAAAGTACTTCAAACATTGCAAAAGAATTTTGTGCAAGTACAAAACATTTTGGATCAAAACAGGTTGTTAATCAATGAGATCAACCAAAACCACGAGTCGACGATCCCAGATAACTTGACTCGAAATGTGGGTCTAATTAGAGAGCTAAATAACAATATTAGGAGAGTTGTTGATCTCTATGCTGATCTCTCCAGTTCTGTGATTATATCTGTGGAGGCTTTCTCCGAAGGTGAATCAACAAATGCTAATCAATCGATGGAAGAGGCGGTCAGAAGAGAATTAGGTCCAGTTGATTGATCATATTGGAGTTCAGCTCTCTTTTCGTTGTTTCTCAGTCAATCAATTTTTTTCTCTTTAACTAGGTCTGAGTAGAACAGGATGGATACAAAGGATTCTCGTAGCTGACACTATTGTTTCTCAGTGTAGGTGAAAAATCCGTTGATCGTTGGTATCAGTTGTAGGCTAATGGCCGTGACATTTTGAAACTAATACTTTGTGGTTAAGTGCTCAATTGTAGCTTTTTCTATCTGCTTATGGAATTGGATTCAAATTCTTCGTTGCGGATTTGTAGTTTTCTCCTTGTATATCTATTAGTAAAGTTTCTAATGTTGTATTTTAGTTAAATCTGTCATCTTTTCTTTAGCTGAGGGAAGCCTCTCTACCTTCTGGGGTAGGGGTTAGGCTGCCTACATTCTACCCTCCATAGGCCCTCTTGTGGGAATCCATTGGGTTGTTGTTATTATAGTTAAATCTGGTTCTTAACCTTTTGTGTGATAATAGAATTTACTCTTTATAGGATGATAAGAATTTACTCCTCGCCACAACCTTTTCCTTCTATTGTTCTTCTTTACAGCTGGTCAAGAGACTTTTGATGCCTCTTTTTAGCATTAGTTATGCACAGAAATTAATCAATGTGCATATCAGAAACAATGGGAAGGTGAATCGAAATTTTCAGCTTCATTATATTATGATGAATTATCTCAAACATGATAATGTGTAAATTGTAGTCAAGAAAAAAGAATGTACCAATTTTGGATCCAAAATGTACCAATTTTGGATCCAAACAAATTACAGCTCTGATTTCTCTATCAAGGTTGCGAAGCATTCTTTCCAATCCAGGTACATTTTGGATCCAAACAAATTACAGCTCCGATTTCTCTATCAAGGTTGCGAAGCACTCTTTCCAATCCATGACCTTGTCCTCACCATTGACCACCTGATAGTCCACATACTGGATGTTAACTATTTAGCAGCAAGACCAATGGAAAAAGAAAGTGCATTGACAACAAATTAAGTCAGACATATCAGATAGTACAGCAGGAAAATGTTCCATTATAGTGAACCTCGCCTCTCTGAGCATCAAAGGATACTGTGAAATTTAAGGCAACAACAACAATAACAAACCCAGTATATTCCCCCAGGTGGGGTCTGGGGAGGGTAGTGTATACGCAGACCTTACCTCTACCCAGTGAAGGTAGAATGGTTGTTTCCAATAGAACTATGAGATTCAAGGCAAAAACTAAAAATGTTGGTTCTTTTTCCAGTAGACGTGATCCAACAAACATTTGACTTTGACTGTGAAAAGCTCCAAATAGACACGCAGTGGATTGACTACTTTTTCCAATACAACTTATCAACAGTGGATGATTGCAGTTAGCAAAGCAGCATTAGCATCAGCTAATACCAGCTAGAAAAACCTTTAGCAGAACATTTATGCATAGGAAGACTCCTAGCTTTCAGGTATATATGCTTTTCCTATTTATTTTTCTTTTTTCTAGTATGCATGCTTTCATAAATAGGGAGTTTCTTTTTCTTTTTGTAATATGGTAAACGCCGAAGAGAGCCTTGGCATAATTGGTAAAGTTGCTGCCATGTGATCAGGAGGTCACGTGTTCGAGCCGTGGAAACAACCTCTTGCAGAAATGCAGGGCAAGGTTGCGTACAATAGACCCTTGTGGTCCGGCCCTTCCCCCGATCCTGCGCATAGCGAGAGCTTAGTGCACCAGGCTACCCTTTAATATGGTAAACGCCGTACCACTAACTCTTCTTCCCCAGTGTTCAACACTACTTTACCCCCTCGGTGACACGAACCCCTAACCTCATGGTTGGAGGTGGAGGATCCTCTCAACTGGGCCAACCCTCTCTAGCCGTCAAGAGTAGAGTTGTAAGTCACTGACCTACCTAAAACATTTATTTAATGGGCAGCTACAGAATTTTTTGAATAGTAAAGGCCATTCAAGTAGCATGCCTCAAACAAACCTCAAATATCAGTCCTGTCTGTGGTACTGTGTCAAGGGCCTCTACACAGATGAAAGCAGCATCCTCCTTGCTCAGCTTTCCTTGTGATGCACATCCCTGGAATGAAGAACGTCACGAGTTGATTTAATGAACCACCCTCCTTGAGAATGATTTTAAGTGCATGAAAATAGCAAGCCAAATTACTCGGAAACATAGGAAACCATTAACTGAAAACATATTCAACATATTCCATCATACATTTCATGCAAGGAATTCCAACGTTCTATTCTTATTTTCTCTAGTGCCAGAACTGAAGACATCTCAAATGCTAAGTATCTCCTATAAGCTACTATGTTATAGCAATGTTGGAACGGCGGTAACTGGCAAATATGTCTATGTAGGAGTCATTAGCAAAACTTTAGCTATTAGGTCCTCATCTGTCTGATGGTCACAGTACTTCGTGTTTGAAGGAAATACTGTGCTGAGTAACAATTGTAGGGAATTTTCTTGACATGTACAATGAAAAATTGGTATTCTCTTTAATGTGTGAATAATTTTCATTTTCTTTGCTCGAAAAGAGAAGGAGAACTTAGAGTTCATTTGCTGGTGGCTTTCAACCTTGGGAAAAAATGTACGATTTGATGCTTATCTGGATAGAGCCAATGACTACATATGGCGAGTTTGACACCATCTACCTAATAAATAAGCAACACAAACAACAATTACCTCTTTAAAGTTAAAACCTTGATTTCCACCCGGTGCATTTACTAATAAGCCAGCTCTAATAATAGTGTAAGGGACACCCGAAGCCATAATCAGTGATTCATCTTGTTCTGCCAGTTTCCTTGCATTGGCAGTAACAATTGCTTGAACCCCAGTAGAACCTCTATAAACAGACAGCTGCAACGTCATCGTATCATAAAATCAAAACGTAAACCACTGGGAAATTGCCATTGCCTAGACATAAATGAGAGATGATTACCTGAGATAACAGGATCACATGTTGTAAACCTTTCCAACTCTCTATCTTTGATATAAAACCTTCCTACAAATGCAACATTAGACATAAGAGAGCTTCTAAGCTCCTAAGCTACTATTTATGGAAAGAAAGTAGCTATATAGATTAAGAAGAACAAGAAGGAACAAAATTTACAAGATAAATCCAAACGCCAGAAGCATAAGTGAGGAAGTAAAGCAGGTGAATTATAGATCTGTATGCAAGACTTAAATGCTAATCATTATTGTTGAAGAATTAACCCAAATAGCCGTCCACCTAATCTCCTAAACTAAAAATAGCCGGCAGTTATATATATATATATATAATACATATATAATATATGTATACTGTATATAATCAATATATAATCTATGTATACCGGCTAGAAAAAATAAACATTAAATCTGGCCGGCTATTTGTGAGACAATCCCATTATTGTTTTTGTGTAAATGTTTTTGGTGGGAATCATACTAAAAAAATGACAGTGGAGATGATAAGGACGAGCATACATTTGGGCATATCACTGCACGAACACCACTTAGAGCCTTCTTTAGCAATGACCTGTCCTTTGCATCACCTGCTATTGGCTTCATAACAGCTTAGGAACATTAAGTATTAAAATACTACCAAGTCTATAATACTACAAAATGCATCAAGATGCCACCAACCTCAACATAAGTACCAAAAGCTTCCATGGCAACCCGCTTATCCTTTACCAGAGCTTTGATCCGAGCTCGTTTGATTATCAAAGACAATATAACCATCTGTCCAAGATCATGTATAAGCAAAGTTGACATAGGATGAGACTGATTAGAGATTGAGCAACATGCTGAATCACTGAGGTGAGATTTTAAAGAAAACTGAATTATGTCCTCTGCTTGCACATTGCTTATTGTAAACAAGATAGTTATACAGTTGTAGTGCACGGTATCTGATGCTACCATATACGAACCTGACCAATCTCATTATCTCCATCGGTAACTAAAACTGCATCCCTGACTTCATCTTCTTCTGTTTTTTAAAAGAAAAACGCAATGTTGATATGATACCTTAGAGAGACTCATGGAAAATATTACTAAATGCAGCTACCAGAAGACTCATTTTCTTCTGAAACGGATCCATCTTTTGGAAGGAGGTCAGGTGCCCCATACCATTTCCTTAACTTCGGACCCCCTGAAATCAATGGCATGCGTGAAGGAGAATGTCAACGATAAGGAAATCTAGTTCGATCAGCAGACTTTGAGATGGATTAGATAACATCATATCACATAATTTTAGTTGGAAGGATTGGCGTATAAGCATTTAAACTCTCCGAGTTTTGGACTCCTTACCTTTTTCGCAGTGAAATCATGAATATACATGATAGTAACAATATTTACAATCTTGGAGCAAAAACCAATGATGAAACAATGACTTCTCATCATCAGCCGGTAGAGATTTGATACACAGAGGTCATAAATTTCAACGGAGAAAAAAGATGCAGATACTAATCAGGAGCTTAAAACACAAAGACCAGCTAAACACAGCATGATGATGCAACGTACCATGCAGTCATGCACCAAACGTTTTGCGGTGTACCAAAGATATACTGATTCCTTCAGGCAAGAAAAATTAAAGTTTCACTATTACAAAATCTAGAAAACTAGAGCTATATAAATCATAAACTGGGGTATTTTACAGAGGCTGTTTTCTGCCCTAAAACCTTTACTTTCAAAGTTCAAGCAGAGCACTTCCTGTTTGTTATGCATATTTCTCATAGAAAGAATAGAGCTTCTCGCAGCTAGAGGTAGATCCAGAATTTAAATAGTATGGATGCACCCCTTTATAGTACTCTCGTATTCTTTTTAGCCTTAGGTTTCTATTATTGCCTGTTGTTTCTTTCATTTCAGTCATCTTACTATGTTTTTGTTATTAATGCTTCTTTTTCATGGCTTCGCACGGTTGTTTTTGTCCATTTTCCTTTTCATTACTGTTGTGCTTATGCTTTACTGAGTCGAGGGTTTATTAGAAACAACGTCTCTATCTCCACGAGGTAGGTATGCGTGGAGATAGGGGTAAGGTCCGCGCATACACTACCCTCCCCAGAGCCCACTATGTAGGATTACACTGGATATGTTGTTGTTGTAGAAGTAGATGCATGTGCACCCACTACTTATACGCTAGGTGCGTCTACTGCTTATATGATTGACCTTCATCCGCACTCAGCTTGAGTTTCTACCTCCGGCTTAACATAAACTACTACTACAATATCAATCAGCCAACACCTCCTCTAAGCAGAGGCAGATCCAAAAATTGAACTTCAGGGTTCAAACTTTAAGTTCCTACCATTGAATCCCACTGCACTTTGAAAATTATGGATTTGGAATTTTATTTATGTATCTACACCACGTCTCGAAAATACTAGGTACGGTTGAACCCAATAAATCAGGCTTCTAGGAACAACATGACTATAGATATAGGAGAAGGAATCTATTGGATTCAGCCATAACTCCTAGGTTCTTACTTAAGTTACCGTCATGCCATAGTTAGAGGTGTACAAATGAAATCGACAAACCGCACCAACCCGATAATCCGAGTCAAACCGAGCAAAAAAACTCGACTATGGTTTGGTTTGATTGGTTTGGTGTTGAAAAAAAACTGACGATATTTGGGTTGGTTTGGTTTGGTTTTAACTAAAAAAAGTCAAACCGAAACCAAATCAACCAGACATTATATGTATAGAGATTTTAAATATATTTAATACATGAAAATATTTATTGTAGTGTAGTTTATAAATATTTCCTACGCTTTTTCATAATTTTATCTTTTAAAGTATTATTTCAAGCTTGGACTTATAATTTTTGGATGCTCCAATAAGTTTTATAGTCCATAAATGTTAGTAACTCAAATAAATCCTAAACCGGAATCAAATCAATACTAATAATAATAAAAGACATTCAATTCAATTGTCCTATGAATGCAAATGGTGTTGAATATATATTTTTTTAGTTTTTCCATGGTTTAGATAAAATGCATAACTTATTTTTAATTTTAGTGTTTAGTCATGTAAATAATAGCACTTATTAGTCGTACTTATTTTAGCAACTTATTAGTAATTTTAAATTATGTTTGTTTTCATTATGGCTTTTAATAATATTTATTTTATGCTATTTTCTCATCTTTATTGTTGAATATATCTTGCCATGAATCATCTCATATTTATGTTATTTTATTAAAAAATACCTTATATAGTTCTACCTTACTAGGATTAAAGAAATATTTGGAGCAGAAATTCTATGTTTTATGCTATGAAGACTTTATGGAAAAAAAACCGAAACAATCCAAATAACCCGAGAAAAACCGAGATTTAAAAACCCGACTTTTATTGGTTTGGTTTGGTCATTAGATATAATAACCCGATATAATTGGTTTGGTTTGGTAATTAAAAAATCCAAACCAATCCGACCTATGTACACCCCTAGCCATAGTGGCCTACCATGGCCGACATCATGCCATAGCAGTCTGTCACGGCCCATGGTGGCCTGCCACACCTGACTTCGTGCCATTGACATAGACATGCCATGCCCAACCTCGTGCCATAGTGGCCTGCCACGCCCCGCTTCGTGCCATTGACATAGGCATGCCACGGCTGGCCTTGGCCCACAGTGGCCTACCACAGCCGACGTCGTGCCATAGTGGCCTGCCACGCCCGTCCTAGCAATAGTTTCTGACATCATAAAGGCTGCCCTTTCTCTGCGCCCATCTAATATAACACACAGAATGTAACTTTCAGATATCTTTGCAGCATTCAATTAACTGCAAATATAGACTGAACAACAATTTCAATTAAGAATTAAGCGGTAGCTCAGGTATACCTTATGCAATGTTGATTCCCAAATCTTTCCCTTCAACTTCTCCCCCCTCCCAACACAGAAAAATTTGAGAAGAAAAGGTAGCTTCAGCATAAAATTTACCAAATTCGGTCAAGTAAAAGCTGCTAGTTAATCTTAAAATGGAACAAAATTGATACTGAGGGAGTATTTAATAAGCCAAGTCCAACAATTTAAGCGTAATAGAATAGTAGTAGTTGCTGCTTTTATACAAGGTGCTAGGTAACAGAATAATTAATGTTCAATTGAAAAGTATGGAAGTAAAGGAAATAAAACGAAAACGAAAACGAACCTTCAATGTAATCAAGAATTTGGTCCATAAAACCTATTTTTTTCTTAGAAGAAAAGCAAGTGACAGAACGCTTATCTGAGAAAAAGAAAGAAGATGGATTGTTTTTACAAATCTTGAAGCACTGTAGACATGGGGAGAAGAATTGGGAATTGGGTTGATGCACTGAAAGAGATAAAGCTGAACTGGCCATAGAACTCCAAACGGTTGGTTTCTGTTATCGAGCAGCTGCCGCTTTTTCTTGGAAAATAACTCATTTTTCTAAAAAATGTTTCCTTCAAATAGAAATCTATTTTGGAAAATAGTTTTCAGTTTTTATGACTTGACCAGTAGAAATTACTTTTCTTAACAAAATATTTTTTGAAGACGGATAATAGTATTGGCAATTGGGTAGTATTTTGATCTAATAACGTAAATAATGTCTAACTATCAATTGAATATTGATATGAAGTTAAGGGCTCATTTGGTTCAATAGAGGTTTAAACTACGATATCCAGTGGGCTGGAATATGCTGATATTAGCTATCCACCTTCTCTATGCAATTAGTAGCTAACATAAATTTATATTGGGATTAATTAATACTCATAACTAAAAATATAAATTTTATTGGGGGATAATTTCGCTAACCAAATGACCCTAAGAGATGAGATAGTAGCGAAAAAATGAGGTTGTCTATAAATAAGGAAGTGGCAAAGCTTGGATTTTCAATAAGAGTTAAAATATAAATGAGTAATACACAATAAAGCCAAAGGGAATCAACATGTATTTTATATAGACGTAAAAAAAAATTACTTCATTTTCCGGTTATAAGTCCATGCATATTACATGTAGTCACTTGCATTAGTTTTTGAGTGTCTAAATAATGCACATATTTTAACACTATTATTTAATAAAAACTAAAAACTCTTTATAGTATCTAATATTTAATACCTTACACAATTTTTGTTAACTAAATTCCGAGTTTAACTTTTTATCTTGAAAATGTAATGTATTTTACATAACTAGATTTCTTAAAAGCTAATTGTAGTGTGTTTAGTTTGGTTCCTATTAAGGGGGCTAAATTCTATTATTTGAAACTAAACCATAGGCAGAGGGCATTATGTAATTATCAAAACATCAGTGCACAAAGTTACAAATTAAAATCAGGTGCTCTAAGTTGAAGAAATCTTCACTTTAATCCACTTGATTGCACCACCCTTGTTTCTTCACTATCGTTCTCTACTCAGAGCATACTCTATCTTCTCCTTACACAGGAGCCGCCGCGACGCCGCATATAGTCGCCGGTACAGTCGCCGGAGTTTACCATGTCTTCAACTCGTTCAGGTATACGCCGATATCTGGGGTTAAATTAGCTCTCGTAGATTCTATGCTCGTACTTTTATTTCATTTTACTTTTGTATGAGTTCTCACTTATTGCTTTAGCTCGTAATTTTCTGATTGACGCTTCGATGTTCCTGTTGTTACAGTGTCAATGCACGGTGTGTTGCATTCTGAAAGTAACTCCTAAATTGAACGATCACTAGTTCTGTTTAATTATCAGAATTCAAGCTGTGAAATGATTTATCTCTGCCCTAGCTGGATAATGAAAGCTTCTACGAGATTTCTCATGGTTCTGATGATTTTTACAAGTTAATTTGCATTGCTTTTTGTTTCTCATGTGATACAGAGGATTACTTAGGCTCGGTGGTTGAAAAGTTGTTGAAAATGTTCCTTTATCAGAATAATCTGTCTGGAAAGTCTCTTTCTTTTCCTTTATAGTGTAATTTTAGCTCCATGCATTCGTTGGCAGTATATTTCCCTCAGATTTGACTTCTTCGAACTCTGGATTTTAACTTACATTATCAAATGTTTGCAGATATACTTCAAGAAGAAAAAGACGGGGAATTTCTTTCAACAGCACCTTGCGATTGACACATATTGATGAGAAGTTCTGCTATCAAATTCTTCATGAATACAGGATACACAATGCTGAGGTATTTTGCCCAGTTAGCCTAATAAGTTTCCAAACAGCATGTGGGAACTTGTATTTTCTCACAAACAGAAGTGTTGAATCTACTAACATTTTTTGAATTCCTGTTTGAAATTTACATCTGCCTCTTCCTCTTTTATATGTGCAAAAACTCTTTAACCTTTACATTTGTTGTTGCTCACCTTGTTCGGTTTGATTTCATGAAGATGCTACAGGTGAAGACCTTATTGATGTTATTGAGGGAATCGTAAATACTTGAAGTGTTTATATGTCTACAACAAGATAGATGTTGTAGGTATTGATGATGTGGACAGATTAGCCCGACAACCAAATTCCATTGTCATCAGCTGCAACTTGAAGGTATTTCATATTTCATAATGTGTAATTGTTATTTGAATAATTAAAAAAATAACATCTATGGATATAGAAAGATTGTTGATGGACTAGAAAGCTTGCTGATCTAGTCTAATTTGTTAGCAAGGTGCTAGATTTGAAATTTACTGCTTTTTCTGCATCTGTGAACTGATATTTATTGGTTCTGAAATGAAGAACATATTTAAACATTATGGATGTGCATTTTTTGGGCTTGTCCCATAAATACAGTTGGCTGTGACAATATACATTACATGAAGTTGCAGACTTGTGCTCTCTGGGAAACCCAGAGAAGTCCTTTCTTTTTGTATGATTCTAGATGACTTCCAAGGCCTTGCTTTATTAAGAAGTCTTATCTCTCGTGCAGCTTGTCCTTCTCTAGATAGCAAGAGCCTTACCTTTCCAGGATCGCAAAGATCCTTCCAAGTTGGGTTTCTTCATTTTGAATATTTTCTCCGGGGTCATAATTGTATTTACTTCCTTTTCCTTTGCATTTTGCTTGAACGTATACTTGGAGACTGGTGGATGTGAATCCCTAGATACATGGAAATGCACTGTTGCTTGTGTTGGAATTGGTCAAACTATCCTTGCTTGCTGACATGCTTTTTAGAACACTTCTCATTCATTGCCTTGTCTATATAATTGACTTTGCTGTCGATTTTGAAACAGCTGAATCTGGACAGACTACTAGCTAAAATGTGGGAAGAGATGGGTCTTTGCATAGTTTATGCGAAGCCTCAAGGCGAGCAACCAGATTTCGAAGAACCTGTGATTCTTTCTGCTGTATGTCTTATGTCACTTCTGGTCTTTTTGGTCGGGGCAGTTTGTTATGTTGAAGAAAGTTCTTTGAACAGATTCCCTCTGCCCCCTTCTTTCTTGTCTCTCTACTTTACTTTTAGGTTTTCTTGTCATGTTTTTATGATTTCAGAACAGAGGTGGCTGTATTGTCGAAGTTTTCTGTAATCACATACATAGGAACCTTGTTAAGGATGTGAAGTATGTCTTGGTTTGGGCCACAAGTGCACGGCCCTCAGCATTGTGGCCTCAGTCATCTGCTTCAGGATGAAGACCTGGTTCAGATTGTCAAGAAAAAGGTGGCTCAGCGTATACTAACTATTACATTAATATCAGCCGTGCCACTTCTTGCTTCATAGCAGTTGTTTCTCAAACTTCACATATCTTTGATCTTCAGACACAATTATTTTTATATTTCTTAGGGCAACGTGTTTGCTATTTTTCTTTTCATGTATAGTTCAATTTGTGCCTTGACTATTCTGTCAATATCTCAGCAAGCAACCAAGCTTCTTTTCCTGCTAAAATAAGCAACTTGTCACAAAGTATATGCAAAACTTGTAGTGGGGTTTCTTGAGCTTTTTAGCTTCCCTTGAGTGTCATCTCACTATGTGCCTCTACGATGACACGCTGGAGACATTCAAAACATTGTGTTTGTGTTGTGCAGGAGAAGGAAGGAGGTAAAGGCCGGTTCAAAACTCATTCTAATGCTCCTGCGGATATCTGACCGAGAAAAGAAGGCTCCACTGAAGGCATAATTTACTCAGACAGTGAAGCTTTTATGTATGTGCTAACTATTGAGGCGTCAATGTTCTTTTGTTTTGTTTTTGGTAGATTGCAGTAGAGTAATAAGCTATAGTTAGAGGTTGTTTCTTCATCTTTATGACGTGAAGTTACTCATTGAAGAGTGTAGGTACTTTTCACCCTTGTATTGTTTACTTGATTATAATATTACCCTTTGCAGTGTATAAACATTTGGGACTTATGCCTTCGCTCTGAAGACAAGTTGTGCTGCTACGAGTTTCCATCTGTTACTGGAACTTTAGATGTCAGCTTCCAGCCAGCAACATGTTTTTGCAAGAACTGATGTGGTTTCAAATTGAAGATGCCTGACGGATATTTGATTCCAAAAAAGTTTCTTTTCATTTTTTTCGTAGGTTAGTCTGGAAACAAATTCATACTAAGCTTCAAGGAGAACGATTCTTATGATTTTTGTTGCCATTTTATATATTTGGGCTTTAGATGTGGACTGCTGTAAAAAGCACCAAGTCGAGATCAATATTTACCCGATAAGAGGTACATCTCCAACTTTTATATTTTCTTTTGGATCTCAGAGATCGCTCTCTTCCAATTAAGGGCATAAGGCTTCTCTTGTAGTCTTTGTATAAATACCGAATTCAAGTAAATATAAAGGCCTTATTGATACCCCAGTAGCCCTGACCGTAAACGGCAAATATTTGATGTTTGCGTATCGACCTGTCCAGCTCTGTAGCTAATGCGTTCAGTATTCCGCTAGGCCTATATATCTTAATTTTAATGTGACTCCTTACTAGCGTTGTATCTATCCACATTCGCTTCATTTAAAATAATAAGGCCTTGCTTGAAAACATATAAGAACTCTTGGACGAAAAAGAGACGTAGTTCCAAGTCCTTTGGAAATGATAGTCAATTCTATAGACATTACTTCGTTCTTTTTAATCCTTTCAAAATGACAGCACACTTCGATTTTTAAGAAAAAGATCCTACGGATGATCAGGAAAGAGACATATGCGGTTGGGTTAGTACAAGTGAAGAAATGAAGGAAAAATGGACTCAACCTCTCTTACAAAATAGAGACTGAACTTATAAAGTCTTGTTTTTGTGATAGACCAATTTATTAACATTCATTTGGTCTAAATTAGTTACGTTTTCAAGATTTTGGCTTGTCACATGAGTTTGACCGAAATGCAATCAATCAAATTCGATAATGAGCTTTTCAACAAGTCTTACAAGGAGCTCTAGGAACTCTGAATTTGTTAGGTGGCTTTACGCGTAGCAAAGCCCAAGGAATTTAGACATTTGTTATATTTATAGTAGGCCACAGTCTTCTATGATTAACACTGGTGCAATGACTCATTACTACATTGCTAATTATCCTTTTAGTTTCTTCTTTTTTGTTCCCTCTTTTCATCAGTCCACTTCTATCTTAACAATGTCGTCCTGTGTAGGAACTGATTTTCTTTTTGGTAATTTGTATTTGTATCGCTTAAGAACAAGGCCGGCTGATGGGTGAAGCAACTAAAGCATGCTTGAGGCCTTACCCTTTTAGGGGCCCAAAATTTTACTCTCAATAAAGTACTTTAAGAGATTTTTACCTTCCTATACACTATTTGAAACCTTATTACCTTTCATACTAAAGTTTTAATTTAATTATATAAGGATATATAATTTACCAATTACTTATATTTTAGAAATTTAATGAGAATCAATTAACTCCTATAATCAATCTAACGTACATATCCCACTCTCCCATGTTTCTCTATCCATATCCCCACGATTTTGTACTCTCTCCCTCCATTAACGCTCTCCTCCATTTTTGTTCAAAAATCTTTTATAATCTCTCTCAATCTTTCGAAATTCTCGCTCAAAATCCTACGAAAATCAGTAATAGCTTAAAATTTTTCTTCCCTTACAATGAAGAAGAAAGGAGTTCCGAACCCTAAAAAAGCTAATGTTGGTAATATTCCTACTTTTGATTTGGGTGTTTTCTCACAGTATTCACCCAAAAAAGTAGTGAAATCGGCACATGCAAAACCAGAGACAAAGTCTAAGCTTTCCCCTCGTGAAGCTAGGCAGAAGCTCGAACAAAACTCAAGCATGACAGGGATGCTGGTGAGGCTTCAACATCTACTAAATTAGTAAAGCGGAAGGGCAAAGAAATGCTCGTGATGATGATTTCATCGAAGAAGAAGTTATCCCGAAACTTGCAAAAAAAATCAAAGTTTCTCCTTCCGTCAAACCTTCAAAAAAGAAGAAGGTTCAAAAATCACCTAAAACCACACCCCAACAGTCACTGGAGAAGGTAAAATTTTAGTAGTTATAATTTTGGATCTTTTTATTTTAAGTTACAAAACATGTTCTCATTTTCATAACTATACATATTTTTTGTTTTTCTGTACCTGTAGAAATTTTGTCTACATTGTGTATATTTGTTATTGGTTATCAACTTTTCTATATTTCCCTTGAAATTGTAGATTTCTTGTATATTATTCGAAATCACTTGTTAGGGAATGTACTACATGATTTAGTTGGTATTATTGGTTATTATTTTCTCTATTTATAGATGTTAGTTTCATTTTCTGTAAATGAATTGTATATATTATGTCTAGTTATTACTTTCTAATTTCTTGCTCTAAACATAATTTTATCTGTGCATTTGTAGCTTCAATGTAGTCAGTTGTTATATATGCTTATTAATTTTGTAACTTACTTGTATGCAATGTATTAATGTCTTTCTGACTGTAGCTAAATTGTAGTAGAATTGTATTTATTTTATTTTTTGGTCTTCAAACAAGTTTTATTAACTTACTGTTTTTTTTGGGTGCAGAATCGAACATTTTTTGCATCACATGATGTTGATATGGCATCACTAGGTTCCAGCCGTAGTTGGGTGAATGATGAGGATATAGTACCTCTGTCCTTATGAGAAAGATAATGGTTTGATAGACCATTTTAGGTTCTGCTTGGTGGACTCGGGGCAGTATGCGAATTTCGCATGGGATATCGAAGCTTATACACAATTGCTTCATTCTGTTAGGCATAAGCTTTTAATCCTTTGGTGCATTTTTATCTCATTTGAGGTTGTCCAGTCGCTATGAAAATCTGGTTGTATGAGTGTTGCTCTATTAGTCAAAATTGATATAGCTACAAGGATTAGTAATTCGATCCCCCGCATACTTAACTGAACAGCTAGTAAGGACAAGATATAACTATTTACATTGGAAGAGAGAATGATCAAACTATCATGGATCAAGATAAATATTTTTCACTTCTGGACAGACAATATAATATAAATTATCTACACATTTTACACATATAATGATTAGGTCCCTCACATTTTCTTTTCACTCAGTTCACCAATATGCTCGAAGCCCTAGAAGAGCTTTCTAGAATAACTTTGCCGGACAAAGTTGAATACATCCTTGAAGAAGCTGAAACAAAGGCCGAGCATCCGACATATGCTCTATCTCCATCTGGACATAAGCAGGCAATGAGAATAGATGACAAGAAAGATATTGTGAAACAATTAAAAGAATTAAGAAAAGATGTTGATAAGGTAACCTCTTAAGATAATCCTAACTGATTTCTTTAATTTATATTATGCAAATTATTTCTTTAACTCTTCCATTTTAATACGTAGGTCGGTTCAGACCTTGGATTGTTCAAGAAAGAGGAATACCTAATTCTTGATTTTTAGTCTTCTTTATATATATATTATAATAATTTTTTGTTCTTTAGGTTTTTCAAGAAATAGGTAGCATTCGATTTCTACTCAATGATTCTATCAAGTCTGTGTTACATGCAATAAGAAGTTAACAGGATATGAACATTGATGCTAAGGTTTCATTTGAAATATATTCATTTTGGACAATAATTTTTACCATGTTTATGTTTATATTAGCATTAATAAAGTACATGGCCTAACAAATTCACAATGCAGTTTACTGTTAGTTCTACGAAAATTGATGAGCATTATAAAGAAAAGAACAAACAACAGAATTCGGACAATAGTGCTAAACCAGTGTTGGGTAGCAGCAGTAAAATAGGTATTTTAATAATTTTAACACAATTTGATGAATAATCTACATTATATTTATATTATATCTACATTATATCTACATATAGCCTAAATTACCAATAAATAATCTATATTATATTTTCAATTGTTGTCTTAGATACAGGACACATCTCTGACATTCAAAATAAGGAGAATGTTCCTGTAGGTGTTGACTTATCTTCCCAATTTCACGGGGCATTGGAGGAAGAAACTGCATGTATGATTTAGTACATTTTATCTATATATTTCACAATACATGTTACATTTGAGCTACAGGACAACATTTCAACAAATTAACTACAATTAAACTACAATTTATCTACAGTGTTATTTTTGTTTATTACAAATGATCTATAATTTTATTAAGTTGTACACATTTATTGTAATAGAGAAGGAAACTATGCATGTGGACTCTCCAAAACAGGATGCAAAAGTTGGCATACAAGGAGAGCATTTAAATGAGGAGAAGGAGACTATACCTTTGCAATCTCCCATTCAACAAGAAAATGTTATACAACAAGGAGATGATTGCAATGAAGATTTCAGTGGTATTATATGTTACAATATAATTGTAGGAAAAAAATAACAGCTTTCATATAAGTTTCAGTTTTCCCATAAAACTAATGCAACCAACATACTATGTTGTTCTTTTGTTTTAAATCTTGCAGGTGAATCAGCTGACTACATCAATGCAGGTGATTCGGACAATGACTCCAGGTCTAAAAAAAGAGTAGTAACACTTGATGATTTTGAGCTGCCAGAGAACTTCTCATATATTGTTAAATTTCGGCGAGACAAATGAAGATGAAACAACCCTTGTGCATTAGGGAAGAACAAGGGTTCCTGGAGAGCATGCCAAATCCCCCTTTCTCCCTTATTTCAGTTCTGAGGGAAGCACTTCTGTTGGACCTCCTCCAATTTTCAACATCAAGCATCCATTTACCGGGGTTATTGGCGACGATGTTGATCCTAAATTGTTGGAATAATTCAATAAGTAATTATATTTTAGGTACCGACACGGTTTCAAAGAGGTTAGATTATACAATTTTTTCATATTAACGAGTGCATACAATTTATGGATTTCCAACTGAAACTACATAATAATTATACTTGCTATGTCTTTAAATAGGAAGAAGGCGCCTTATACTTTAAAAGATAACCAGCTCAAGTCGTGGTTTGATCTTGGAGGGGAGAAAGTTGATAAAAAGAATTGGTTTTATACTTTGGCACATCCCAGGCAAGTAATCAACAACATGGTACACACATACCCTGGCAGAACTTAATGATTAGCTGTAGTATTCTGTAATTTTAGAAATCTGTAGATTTTTTACTTGAAAATTGTAGTTAAATTGTATGAAGCATTGAGAAATAATGAAAACTATTTTTTTGCAGCACATTGATGTTATTTCATACTACTTGAGGAAGAGAGGAAAGTATGGTCCTGAAAACAAAACACGGTTTACAACCACTGACTGTATGTTCAAGACTAGAATTGAACAAATTTATGAGAGGTACATTAATGCTCCTGCCGATAAGAAGCTTGCTGTTGTCAAACCCCAGGACGTCGTATCAGAATATATATTGGGGTACCGATTACTTGCAAATGTTGCATGGGACAAAGTTGATTTTGTGACCATGCTCATAAACATTATGGAGAAATTTTATTGGTTGTTGGCTGTGTTTGACATCACCGATGGGGTTCTATATGTTTATGATTCTATGGTCTCTTCATGAAATCACAAACTTGTTGAATCTGTTGTCGACAAGTTTGCTATTATGATCCCTCTCTACTTGTCATGCACCGGCTTCTATGGCAAGCGTCTAGACATCAACTACAAGAACGCACAGGCATACATTGAAAAAGGTGTTACTGATCCTCTTAACATTCAGTGGTTGGTCGGTGAGATATCCCAGCAAAAAAGAAGGATCACTGTATGTGCTGTTTTTCTTCTATCTTTGTAACCAATTGTATTTTACATTGAATGCTAAGTCTTTTTTCCTATTATTTTTTATAGTGATTGTGGTGTATATGTGGCGGCATTTGCAGAATATATCAGCATTGGAGAGCTATCGATTTCAAAGGAAGACCTTTCTGATATTGATCAACACCATAGACGCTATGGAGCGCTCTTTTGGGATTATGCTAGGTGAAAATAAGGTGACTGACAGATTAACAAGAAGAAAAGGTGCACCAGCTGTGAACGAGAGAGCACAAGTCCGGAAAAAGAAGAACTAGTTGCCTTTTTTAGTAGAAAAATTATTGTTAAAGTGTTTAGTTGTATCTGAATTGTAGTAAAGTTGTAGACAAATTATTTATAAGAAGGAGTCAGCTGCAATTTATTTGTAGCAGATTTGTGCTACAATTGTTTTACCTTTTGTTTTGTTATTTTGTCCAGAATTCTACTACATAGAATAGAAAATATCTATGGCTTTTTTTTTGATTGAAAGTTGTTAGTATTTGATCTCGATATTGGTACTATATGATTTCTTTCCATCATAACTACAGTTATGTCTACAACTACTATACAAAAATACAAAATCTATTCAATTTTAGCAGTGTTGTAGGAAAGGCTGAAAAGTAATAAACAAATCCAGTATTTAAACATAACAACTGCAAACCAATTGTATTAAGAGTTGAAATCTGTTTAGCAAATATTCATTATAGGAGACAATCTTTATTTAAATTAGCAACACAATTACACCACAACTATAATTCTCCAGAACAGAACAAACACAACAGATTATCATTAATAGTACTCAATAAAAATTTTCTTTTGAACTGTATCAATTTATATTTCCTTTTGGGAGCATTCATACAAGATCTTTTTTTATGCCTTTCTAATCTGCAGTTGTCACATGGAACCTTGTAGTTTTTTTTTGCATGTACTTCATCATATGGTTTGTATCTTTGTTCTGAGGTTTTCCTGGCAGCCTTTTCCTGGTAGGTGGCTTTACAACTTCTTTAGCTATATGTTATGGTACATTCCATTTGCTTTTGTCAGGCAGCGGGTCTACTGGTATTTCATAAATCTGCAGAAAGCTCTTCCTCGTGTAATAAGGAGAACAATAGTTTTCATAAGACTCATTCCTGTGCCTCAAAGCCGCCAAAGCATGTGCACAAGGAAGTTCATCAAGCTGGAATTGTCCACAACTACATCTCTTGTTTTGAAGGCAAACAAGGAAGCGCTTCACACCATCTATCACAGTGTGGATGTAATCTGTTGAAGCCCTCACCTACAATTTCATTACAAACACACAACAAGTTGTCAGCAACAGATACAAAACAAAATAACTACAATTATACAATAACATTTCTACAATTAACGGTATATATTTAGTTTGATGGAATCAATGATCTGATGTTATTGGCTATAACTTACTCTCATCTTCTGCGATATTGTCCTGTTGTCCTCCAACTCTTTGTTGTATTTTTTCCCAAGGTATGTGAACGTACCCTTTGCATTTAATAAATTTTTATTATTCCAACGTTCAAGAAGAGTCCTCATGTACTCTAATGGTTCTACTACGAGCAACTCTCTTGCATCTTTGGCTACCGCATTCAATGATTCTACAATGTTTGATGTCATCGTCCATGCTCTGTTCGCCGTAGCATGTACCCAAGACCATCCGTGATAGCCAATATCATATATGTATGCTTTAAAACGTGTGTCGATCTCTTCAATCTTTGACATTCTTTCATTAAATTCATCAAGCGTGTATGATCGTGCCGTGGCAAAGTACAATTCGCTTAACTTTAGATGACCCTTATTGAACTTTGACCTTACATTTGTCCAAATATGCCACATGCAAGCATAATGTGGCATGCCAGTATGAACAGTAGATGTTGCCTTCAAGATACTCTTATTCCGGTTCGAAACAACACACATATTTGGGTTTTCACCATATGCATATTTGAATTGCTCAAAAAACCACCTCCATGATGCGTCATTTTCTGAATCAACAACGGCGTTTGCTAGTGGTAATATGCTACCTATCACACATGAGGTAAAAATAAATTCAACTTCTGTAATAAAATTTGAAAATATAAAAAATACAGTCTCAAAAATAACTTTGTAAAAATATTTTATAATTAATCTATATTACATGTTGCATCCATTGTGCTAGTTGTTAGCATGATTCCCTTATATGCCGACTTCAAGAAGGTGCCATCAACTATACAACTGGCCTACAATGCTCCCAACCCTTGATGGACGTACTAAGTGCAATAAATGCATACAAGAAATAGTCATCTTCAATCTTCTGCAATTTCACTACCGACCCCGGATAAGTCTTCTCCAAAATATACAAATAACTCGGCAAGCGACTGTAGGAATTAGCAGGATGGTGTCTCAAAAATTTCAAAGCCTTTTTCGTTGCTCTCCAAGCTTGGATATATGTTAAGTTCACACCATTATCCGGCAACATGTCAGTTTGTATGTCTTTTAGTGTATATATTGTCTTATGATCCGCATATTTTGGCATCACCATGCTGCCAACTACCATGACAGTAGGTTTGTATTGTATATATGTGTTGTCCATCAAAGAGCATTTGTGCAAGTTATTGAATTTTTTAACCTTGAACAATGCTGATTCATATATGCTGGTGGACTTGAAGTGCCACGTACAATTATCCCCAACACATACGAGGTAGTAGCTACAATATAACAATAATTCAAAAAATGTTATGCAAATTGGAGCTACACTAGGATGTTTATGCACAACAACTTAAATTAAACAATTTATATACAGAAAAATTATAACTTATACACAATATGAATTTGACAAATAAAATATTCATACCTTCTTACACTAGACCTTTTCACCCTAAATTGAAGCTTATTCATGACAGAATAGTGCTTCATTGCAGTGATAATTTTTTACTTGTCTTGGTGAACTTGGCCTACTTCAATTACATTTGGCGTATGTTTTGTTATGATGACACTTTCATATTCCACAATTACCGGAGATGTTTGCATATCAATCAACTTCACTGTTCCTGATACTTCTCCAATTGTGTTACAATTGCTTGACAATTGTACCACGTTATTATTACGATAATCGGAAGAACCTGCACTCAATTAAAGTTATAGTAATTCAGACCTCTATATATCCATGTGTTCAGTATTTGACAGAATGCTTGTAGAGACATAATAGTTGAACAACATTTGTTATGTAGTATTATTATAGATAATTTATAGTAAAACTATAGAATACTTGAAATTGAAAAAACATCAGCACTGGAAAAATAGAGCAAACCTGCAATTGTGCTCGCATTCGACATATTGTATTCCAAATCGAAATCATGCACCGTTATACTGTAACGACCCGGCCGGTCATTTTGAGAGTATTAACCTTTGAACTCCTATTTATTGCTCCCTCTATTTCATTTTCGGGTTTTGTGATTTATCGGGAGAATTTGCTTTTGGCTTCTGAGTAAAATGGGAAATGAAAGTTTAAGTCGTAGGAATTGACCGTAGTTCGAATTGTGTGAAGACGACTCCATAATAGATTTTCGACGGTTCCAATAGCTCAGTAGGGTGATTTTGATCATAGAAGCGTGTTCGGATGTTGAATTGGAGGTCCGTAGGTCATTTTAGCACCAATTGGCGAAAGTTAGAAATTGGATGATTTTTGGAAAGTTTGATCGGGGGTGGACATTTTGATATCGGGGCCGGATTCTGATTCTGGAAGTTGGAGTAGGTCTGTAATATCAATTATGACTTGTGTGCAAAATTTGAGATCAATTGGACTTGATTTGATAGGTTTCGGCATCAGATGTAGAAGTTTGAAGTTTTTAAGTTCATTAGGCTTGAATCAATGCGCAATTCGTGTTTTTAGCGTTGTTTGATGTGATTTAAAGGCTTGAAGAAGTTTGTATGACGTTTTAGGCCTGGTTGGTATAGTTGGTCGAGGTTTCGGGTGCCTCAGGTGCATTCCGGATGGTTAACGAATCAATTCGGACTTGTGAGAATGGCAGAAGGCATCAGTTCTGGTGCAATCGCACCTGCGCAAGATTGACCGCAGGTGCGTGCTCGTAAAAGCGAGCGGGCGATCGCAAATGCGGGGATGATGAGGATGGATAATGGTCATAGGTGCGACGTGAAGGCCGCGGAAGCGGAGTCGCTTTTGCAGAAGATTGGCCAGCCGCAGTGACCTTCTGCAGAAGTGGACGAGGGGCCGCAGAAGAGCGTCCGCAGATGCAGATGATTGCACACAGGTGCGGAGTCTGGGAGTTTAAGTGAACTCCGCATAAGCGGAGATTTCACAGCAAAAGCAGATTTTTGACCGCAAAAGCGAAATCGCTGGGCAGAAAAGGGCCAAGTCCGAGGGTTTGATTTCATTCTCCATTTTTGAACCAAGAGAGCTCAGATTGAGGCGAAATTTTGAGGAAACATTTGGGTAAGGACTCTTGACTTGGTTTTGATTAATTTCCACTAAGATATCATTTATTCTTCATTTAATTAAGGATTTGGATTGAAAAATTGTGAAAAAGGTGAAAAAATCCTTAGGCCGAATTTTAAGGTTTTGATTGAAAAATTTGTGTCGGATTTGAGTAATTTTGGTATAGGTGAAATCGATATGGAATGTGTGTTCGTATTTTGTGACTTTTACCCGATTCGAGACGTGCGCCCGGATCGACTTTTGGGGCGATTTTTCAATTGTTTGCTACAGTCCTAGTTTCATTATTTAAATTAATTTCTTGTAGTTATATTTATAGTATGCAATTGCTTTTGGCTAGATTTGGGCCGTTCGAGGAAAAGGCATTCTTATCGATTGATTGAGCGAGATTTGAGGTAAGTGTCTTGTCTAACCTTTTGGGGGGGGG
>MCJB01019269.1:17124-55568 GCA_002018475.1 Nicotiana obtusifolia | reverse complement strand
CCCCCCCCCCCAAGAATTAAGCGTATTTTCTAACAAGTAGGACTCTGACCTGACCTCGTCACTACTTACCGAGGTTAGGCTTGGCACTTACTGGGTACCATTGTGGTGTACTCATGCTACTCTTCTGCATATCTTTTTTGTGTAGATCCAGACTCTTCCTATCAGGCCAGATACCAGTGAGATAGCCGTGGAGACTTCAAGGTACATCTGCCAGCACCCGCAGACCTCGGATTCCCCCTCTATCCTTATTATGTTATTTTTCCTATTTTACTTAGACTTTGATCTATAGAGACACTTAGTATTTCTCTTTAGAGCTTGTGACGTATTTCTACCGGATTTTGGGAGTTGTAATTATTTTGAACCGCAATTTTTATATATTTCATATGTTGAGGTTTGAGTTCAGTTTCATATTCTGTTATTCCGCAAAATTGTTAGGCTTACCTAGTCATAGAGACTAGGTGCCGTTACGATATCCTACGGAGGAAAATTTGGGTCGTGACATATACACAACGGATACATCCCTAAGTTTTTATTTTCCTTTTACGTCTCCATATACACTCGAACTCCCATATCGTTCCGAAATTTCATTGGAGGACAATGTTCATTGACAGTATATTTGATTTCGATGATATTTGCGGAGGTATCAATCATTAGATGCTCTGCAATTGTGAAATTCAATTGACTATAATTTGAATCGTCATTGACTACAATTTCGTCAACATCAAAATCTTTGTATCTCCCAACGCTATCCCACCAACCATTGAGCTAAAGCATAATCGTTAATTTTGACATTATGTCGCGAAATTCAATTCAATTATAGCTAATTGTTTGCAATTGTTTTCTTCAAAACCTTTGTTTATGGAAAACCAGAGGAAACCAAAGAATAGAAGGATACTACAGATATGTTGCTTTGATTATGGTGCGATGATAACCAGTGAAAATCTGCGTAATAGAAGGATTCTACAAATATGTTGCCTTGATTACAGTGTGATGATTGCGTCAGTAAAATCTCTAATTGAATTATAAACGATCCCAAAATCCCGCGTTTAAATAAGGAAGACTTTCGCAGAAAGGAGTCTAGTTTAAACAAATGTACATATTTTGTAGCTAAAACGTGTTTAGGTCGGATAAATACAAAAACATGGTCATTTTTCGTAATAAGGTTTTAAATAGTGTATAGGAACGAAAAAATCCCTTAAATTTGTATTAAGTATTTTACGTAGTTTATAAATTAAAAAAAGAAGATATATTCTAGTTTGTGATTGTTTTACTGTTTCAACAAAACACTGGTAGTATATTCTTTTCCCTAAATTCTTTATGTGTGAATAAATTATGGAATAGGCTCGAATGCGATTGTTTTACCAAAAATATGGTAATTAAACTTATATTAATAAGGGTTGATCTTAGCTAACAATAATATCCCTAGATGGAGTTCTTAAAGAAGCAACAAATACTTTGTAGATACGGTCGGACAGCGGCGGTGGTATACAATAAATACTCTAGAAATTAGAAGCAATAATGTAGCATTCAATATCAATGAATAGAAATAAATGGCATTTAAGTAAATAGAATGAATGAGTCACCCAAGAAAGAATGGAATAAGTGGATATTCTCTCTAACAATGATGAATGATAAACAATCCCTTGAGTTAGGGATGTTCAAAACCGAACCGAAACCGAAAACTGAACCGCAAAAGTAGCTTAATGGCTTATTGGTATCGGGTTATCGGTTTAACCAATGGGGAACATATTGAAATTTTATTAGTTACGGCTTAACGGTTTGGGGGCGGATGGTAAGTTTCTTTCTTTTCATTTTCGAATCTTTACTTGATGGACGAATCTTTAGTTCTGCTGTTGACAAAATAGACCAAATAAAAAAAAGAGGGGGAAATGTCAAAATTATTCTGGGGATTAAAAGAGGGATTCCGTGGCAGAACTCAGAAGAATGCCATTTTCCTCGTCATATTCGATTCAGTTCTAAATGAAAAATACTTCTTCGTCATAAAAAAGATTGTAGCTTTTTTATCATTCGTGTTCATTCCTTTTCTTTTCTTGTTGCAGTGACTCATAGCATGATTGAATATATACAAAGTGATAAGGTGATGGGTGAAAGTAGGGCTTCTAATTCAAATGCAATATGTCAAGCTGAAACAAAAAAAGTAAATATAACCAAAAAAGGAAAAAAAAAAGATCTGCTGTATGGGATCATTTTACAGAAATTATTACTTTTTAGGGGAATACAAAAGCAAAATGTGAGTATTGCTTTGAATATTGTTTTAAGACCAAAGACGGTACGTCGACACTTCTTTCTCACATGTTTAAGTGTCCTAAACGCCCTGCTATTGTTGATAAAAAAAATCAAATTAGGTTTTCAATCTGTTCTGGGGGGTAGACAGGGTGTCGTAGCTGTTGTTACTTGGAAATTTGATCAAGAAGAGTATAGGAAGGCGTTGCGTCGTATGATAATAGTTGATGAGCTTCCTTTCAACTTTGTTGAGAAAGAAGGTTTTAGAGACTTTATGAAAGTGGCACAACCTTATTTTCGGATCCCTTCCTGTAATATTGTAACTAGGGATTGTTTTGATCTTTTTAATGAAGAAAAGCAAAAGTTGAAGAGGTCTTTTATAGAAACAAAACAAAGAGTATGTATACCACTGATACCTGGACTTCTATACAAAGAATCAATTACATGTGTATTGATAGTGAATGGAATATGCATAAGAGAATAATTAATTTTTTTTCTATTATTATTCATAAAGGCAAAGATATGGCAAATAATATTGGTAGGTGCTTATGTGAGTGGGAAATAAATAAGATCTTCACTGTCACAGTTGATAATGCAAGCTCAAAGATGTGACAGTAAAAGAATTGTCTAAGCAATTAACAAAATGTGAACTAATTTGATGAACCGTAATCACCTTCACGTGAGATGTATGGCTCAGATCATGAATCTTGTGGTCCAGGATGGTTTAAAAGAATCTTCAGTGTCTACTGAACGTGTTAGGCAGGCAGTGAGATTTGTTAGCCAATCTCCTACGAGGTTGAAGAGGTTTCAAGAATGTTTTGATGAAGAACAACTCAATTATAAAAAAAACTTTATGCTTGGATGTTCCAACTAGGTGGAATTCCACCTACTTGATGTTGCGTAGGGTTGTTGAATTTGAAAGTGCATTTTCACATTATGTCTCTAGTGAAATTGGCCTAAGATATTATCTTGAGCATTCTTAATTGAAGTTGGAATTCCTATAGGTGAACTTTTGAGTAGTGATAAGGCGAAAGTAAAAAGAATTACAAATTTCTTGAAATCTTCTATCTTCTTACTTTGAAAATATCTAGGTCACGTTATGTTACATCAAGTAATCATTTTCTTAAATTTTTCGCAGTTGCTGTTTATTTGAAGCAATTGATAGCAAATGAAGATAAAATTTTAAGTGAATCGGCAAAGAAGATGAAAGAAAAGTTTGATAAGTATTGGGGTGATCCAAGAAAAATGAACAAGATAATTTTCATCTCATGTATTTTGGATCCACGTTACAAGCCCGAATCAGTTGGCTATGCACTTGTAAAGATATTTGGTGAAGATCCGGGGGCAACTATACAAGCAAAAGTGAAGAAGTACATGACTTCATTATTTAGTGAGTATGTAAAGTCCAGCTCAAAAGGTGTCGTGCTTGCTTCATCTTCAGATTGTTCTTCATTAGACACTTCTACTTTCGGGCTTTCTGGCAGTCAAGTAAGCACCCAAAATACAGGACTTTTAGAATCACTTATGCAAGATCTAAAAAAATATAAAACTGAGAGTGGAGGTGTGGATACTAGAATAGAGTTAGATAAATATTTTGGTGAAGAAACTGAGGATGACACTAAAGAATTTGATGTTCTTCTCTGGTGGAAATTGAACTCAGCTAGATTTCCTGTTCTTATGGAGATAGATCGTGATGTATTAGTTGTTTTGGTTTCAAGTGTGGCATCCAAATGTGTGTTTAGTACGGGAGATGTCTTCTTGATTTATTTAGGAGTTCATTAACTCCTAAATTGGTGCAAGCTCTAGTGTGTCTTCAAGATTGGCTTCGAAATGAAAAATTAAAACAACATGTTAGTGTTGAGGAAGATCTTGATACAATCGAGCAGCTTGAACAAGGTAATAATATTGTTACTATATTTGTTGTATATTAGTGTTGTGGATATGCTTATATTTATCGCACGACTCATTATTTAATTTTTTTTCTTCAAATTTAGCTAGCGATGGAAAAGACCCTTCCATAATTGACGTGTAGTGTTAATATATTTGGTAAGAATTCGAATTGTAATATAGTATTAATAAATCTATTAATATATTTATCGCATGACTCATGTCCACATTTTGCATGTCCTCAAGTTTTTGTGGCTCTATTTTGTCCCTTCTTGATGAGGTAATAGAGTCCTTTTTTTTTGTTGCTCTAATTGTAGGCTTTTGTTGTCTATTGTTGTTCCTTTTGTTGGTCAAGAACTTAAGCTTGGCATGAGCTTATCTATCTCTTTTGTGCAACTGAACAACTTTCTTTTCTGCATTGTATCAATTTCTTTTCCTATCAATTAATTATTGATTTGGAAACCTCGTCTAAAATGTTGGTACTGCCTAAGCTGCAAGATAAAAATGAGATAAATTATCAAGAATGCAGACATTTAGGTGAAGGTAGAATATTCGATGATTGGACTTATAACCAGTATGCCTCTGAAAATGAGATTCTTGGGAAGGCTGTTGATATAGACACAGCAGGTGGGAAGGACAAAACTTCCTCCCAAGATGCTGGTACTTTCTTGTTCTAAAGCTATTGATGAAAGGAAATCAAACATCATTAAAAATGGAACTTATAAAAGAAAAGAAGTTCCTGACTGAATCTGCTGCTACATCAGTTGAATCTACTGCTCCTCAACTCATTCCTCCTCTCATCTTTGCAAGTTGTTTGAACTTTGAATCTGTAGAAATTTAAGCACTGTTAGCTACAGCAGTTGTATTTTAGATGTCTCCAATTTTTCTAAAGTTTATGTCTAAATTTCCATTTTATCTCTAGTTGTATTCTGGACTCATTTTGACAGATGTAATTGCCATGTTAGGAAGTCTTAACTGTTATGTTGGCCGAAGAATGTATTAAAGATAGTAACAAGCAGTGACTTGTGTTTTACGACCATTGAAGGTAACGGTGAAAAATGGTGGGAATACATGCAAAGTAAATCTGCTTTTTGCTGGTATTTACTAGTAACAGCGTAACATGAAGGACCAAATTAGTCCTTTGTAATATAGATTCAACTAGGCCGATAAATTGCCCGATAATCGCTTAATAATAGCTAAACCGATACCAATCTGCCCGATATCTTATTGGGTGGCTAGCGGATTAATACATTTAAAAACCGATAACCGATAAGCCGAACCGCAAAGAGTAAATAATCACCCAATAAGCAGCCCTACCTTTTATATTTGAGTTATTCTCGGATATGGTGGAAAAGTATAGATAAGAATCTCAGTGAAAAGGTGATGTTTGTAGCTTAGCAAAGAAAATCTGATTCTCTTTCTCAAGTCAAAGTGTGTTTTTTACAAATTAATATCACGTGTCCTCTATCATTGTGTCTTTTTCTATTTATAAGAAACATGCTCCTAAGAAACCCTAATAGTACAAGTGCAGAGAATATCCACTAGAATATTCTCTTTAATATCCTATTTTGAAATTAGCCGTTATAACTCTGTCAAAGGTACTCGACCTCGGCCTTAACCCTTATTGACACCTCGACTTTGGCCCTTGTTGACTCTTCGATCTCGGCCCCTGTTGACTCTTCGACCACGGACTTAGCTGCTTCTTGGGTTGTTTCAACAAACGACAACTTAGGAACTTTTCCCCTAATACTGTCTTGGCTCAAATATTCTAAAGACAGATTTTGACCCATACAGTTAGTCCCTCTGCTTATTGAGGCTGGCTTTAGGAGGATTCGACGAGCGGATTTTGTTCTTTGTGGTCGAGATAACCGAGCGAGCTATGCAGGTCGGGGTGGCTGCGGAGAACTGGCAGCGTGCCCTACGTGGGCCGCACATTTCAAACACTTTGATTTTCCGGGGCGATTTGCTAGACTTATGTTGTCCACGAGTTATGGTGACGTCATGATGTCATGCGTCATTATGACATATATTCCCAATACGTTGCTTCGTTTAGCGTGTGACCTATGATTAAACCTGTCGTTTTGGTTCCGACGCCAGTAATGATGAACCATTTTCAGTTCTGATGCTAAGACTTTTATACATATAGGTATTTGGATGCGATTTTGAGGTTTAAGTTCTCTGTTGTTTCGAAACCCCATATTCTTCTCTTGCTCTCTTCTTATTGCTTCGAACTTCTCTTCCCTATTTCGGCGATTTGTATTGTGCGTAACTCTTACTCATTTGATACCTCTTTTTCCTATATTAAACTATGTCTAACATATCTTCTGAGCCTGGTGAGGGAAGCTTGTCACGCCCCGACCTCGGGGAACGCGACCTGCGCTCAACCAAGATAACCAGGTTAAAGAAGCTTGTGCAATGCCTTCTAACCAAACTTACTCGTGAATAAAGAAAGGATGTATTTCATTATTTAGGCAATGAGAAGGTTACATAAACAATCCAAATTTTATTACTGTTAGAACTTCATTCAAGATTTCCCAAAATATTACATTAGACATTCGTTGTTTAGAAGTGGAAACATATGATATAAATACAACATTACTAGTTTGACTTTCCCGACACCAACATACAATCCACACTATGTCTACGGAGCCTCTAATAGATGTAAAAGAGTATTATGATAGTGCCGGCAACAAGGCCCCACCTATAACTCAAAACATAATACACGAGGAACAAAAGATATACGACCTCGAGATGAAGTGGGGCTCACCAAGTCAGTTGGGAAGAGGGTGCACTGCTATCACTGATCAAAGCCACCTGTTGTGGGACCACCTACATCCATTAAAGATGCAGCGCCCCCGGCAAAAGGGACGTTAGTACATGACGAATAGTACTAGTATGAAAACCAAACACCCCCTTCAAGGACTGGAAGTACAATATGAATGTCACAAATCATAGAAGCAATAAAAGAGTTTAAATAGCCATTAAAACCACAACAAATTCATTTAAAGCCTTCAGTAACATTTATAAATTTCAAGTTGGGGATCCTCTATAACAACCTCTACAACAATACCACAATCTCTACACAAAGCATCCTTGCCGCCTCACCCCAATGTGTGCGGGTGGATGTGTAATCACAATGCCACAATATCTACATAAAGCGGCTCCGCCGCCTCACCCCAATGTGTGCGGGTGGAGGTGTAATCATAATACAACAATCTCTACACAAAGTGGCCCAGCCGCCTTACCCTAATGTGTGCGGGTGGATGTGTAACCATAATACCACAATCCCTACACAAAGCGGCCCCGCCTCCTCACCCCAATATGTGCGGGTGGAGGTGTAATCATAATACCACAATCCCTACATATAGCGGCCCCGCCGCCTCACCCTGGTGTGTGCGGGTGAAGGTGTAATCATAGTGCCACGAATTGGATTCTCAAAATGATAATAGTTGTACGAAAGATTTCAATTCAAATCAAACCCTATGGCACCTTTGGCCTTTACAAATATACGTTCATGATATTTCATTACATGAAATATAAGAAATTGAACCACATTGATTTCATACAAAATGTTTTACAAAAAGAGTATAACAAAATTAAGTCAAAATAGAGAATCATTAAAACATGAAGGTTCTGACACGTTACACAATTTAGGAATCAATTTACTAGCTTGAATATCCCACCTCAATAGTGTTTCAAGTTCGAACTACACACGATGGAGTTTTGTAAGAATATGAGAATTCCGATACTAAAAGAAGAGTTTAGCCTTTATACCTTGAAAGAGCTTCCCGTGGTGCAATAATAATATCCCACACTCCTAACGATGCCAATCTACAGAAGAGGGGAGAATTACAAGCACGATTAGAGGAATTTGTATGGAAAGAGCTGCTACCATGACAACCCAACCTTTCCTCAACCAATTCAACAACAAAACCACCACAGATTGTCCAACAACTTCCCCACAATCCCTACTAGCTCATGCATGTGATATGTCTATTCTCATCACCCATAACCAACCCAAAATCTAAAATTAGAGAATTGGGGGAGTAAATTCTTACCTTTTAGAAATCTTAGCAAGTCTCTCTTGATGAAATTCCAAGGCTTGATTAGTGTTGAGTAGTGAAATCCTTGAACCCTCCCCTTTCTCTCTCTAGAATAGCTCTCTTCTCTCTTTAAAATATTAGATAGTCCCTCAAAAATGATCCCTATGGCTATATAAAACGAAATGGGATCCGGTTATGAAATTAGAAAAAAAAAATCCTCGACGCATATATGCAGTAACACGTCTGCGGTCCACATAATGGCCCTTCGAAACTGGGCACTTCTGTGCAGGTACGCGACAGATCTACGGCCCGCAAATCGATTCTACGGTCACATAATGGACCGCAGAACCTCCTTCTAAAATTTCTTATGTTGGTTCTGCGACAGATGTGCGGCCCGCAAAACGATTATGCAATCGCATAGTTGACCACAAAACAACCCCTAAAATTGACCCAATTCTCTGCTTCGCTTTGCGGTGGATCTGCGGTCCGCAGATCAGTTATGTGGTCGCATAATGGACCGCAAAAATGACCTATTCTGCAATAATTTTTCTTCAACTCCCCAACGCTCTGTTTAACCCAAAAAGTTCGTATCGCAGTTTCTACAACCCTCAAATTCATGAGCCTACCTCGGCACCTTGAAACCGGGATTTTAGGTGAAATTTTATGAGGCCTTACAGAAGTCATGTGGCCCCCTTGGCAGTGGTGTTTCCCTCCCATGAGGAGAGTGTTCACCACCGTTGAGGATGGAACCTTCCCGTTGGTGGAGGAGATAGTTCGACGCAACCCCGATTCCAAGATCTGATTTCACCAAATCACCTGATGCTGAACCTGGAGCCTTTCGGACAGTGATGACGGTGAAGAAATTGGAAGAGCTTAAGGCTAAGTTTGTCCTTTCTAATCATATTGAGTTAACTCCGGATAGGTGGGACACGAGCAAAAATAGTTGTCTACTGTTTGAAATAGAGTAAAACAACCCAAAATCCCAGAAGCTAATCCAAAATCGATGCAGGTTCACCGTCCTGGGTATTGCGCCCTCTACGCCTACCCCTTCCAAATCGGCTATTCCCTTCCACTCCTACCGTTGATCGAGGAGTTCTCTCACTGTTACGGCGTTTGCCCAGCTCAGCTCAGCTCGCGCCGTATGATTACAAGCTTATAAAGATGCTTGCAAAATTTGTCGAGCTAGTCGAGGTTGAGTTGACACTTTGGCACTTAATACATCTAGTCGCCCTTAGCTATTATTGGGGGACGATGTTGAATCTTTGCCACTGAGAGGGCAAGTGCTTGGTGGTGAAGATGCACGACAAAGCCAACCATCGATTCAACTTCTTTTTTCAAAACTGAGGATGTGGTGGCCAATGTCGACAGTTTTTCTAAGACTTGGAATTATGCTCGTAAGTACCTAATTACCTTGTTTGTAGGTATCCGATTTTTCTTCTATGCTTGGTCGTGGGTTTTGACCTCTTGTATTCTTCTCATGCAGCTAAGACCTCACCTCCTCCTCTGGTCTCTCACATTTCTGATTGGGTCGATCAGCTCCTCCTTAACATCGTAGGGGTTCGTGAATGGCCTAGTTTTTTCAAGATGTTTGGGCCTGCTCTCCGTTCGACTAGTAAGTTCTTTTTACCACTAGTGTCTTAGCTTCTCTTTTCTTTTTTTGTTAACCTTTGCCAACCTTTCCCTTTCCTTGTGTTTTCATAGCTTCGGCCAAGGGGTCTTTGAGGAGGTCGAGAGCTCCCGCACCCTCGTTTCGGGAAAGGAAAGCTACTACGTCCTCGACTCCTATCCCTTCTTCGACTGCGGTCGATCCTACTTTTGTCCTGGTCCCTCCTGTTGTTGAGCCCAAATCTGTCCCTCCTTTGTCTGTGGAGACTTCGGCCATGGATACCTCAGCTTCTCCCTTATATGACCTTATAGATGAAGACGACGAACCATTGCCCGGTGATGAAAATTTGATGCCTCGTAAGAGGAGGTCCATGGATGTCGGGGGAGAGAAATCGGTGATATAGGAGATTACAATTTTATCCTTCAGGAGATGGCCATAACGCATATCGGGAGATCCCAGAGGCTAGTCCCGAGGCTATTTATTTGGAAGATATGGCTACACGACCTGTGAGGGATGTAGTCGAAGACGTGGTGGACAATAGCGGCCCTATTCTTCCAAAACGCAAAGAGGCCTCATATTCTAGGGTTGCAGCTGACGTACCTTCTTCGACTGATGATAGAGGGAAGTTTGTTGCCGAGGAGGATGTTGGATTCGATTCCGACATGGATATAGACGAGATGAGGGTGATCGAGAAACGGCTCACTCATCTTGAAGTGCGGTTGTAGGGGGGTTCAAGGACTATTACGATCCCGATGGACCGTAACTTTTTCATGGATATCGACAAGATTATCCCATCTCTTGTCCCTTTTAGTTATGAAGTTGAGGGTACAACCCTCAAGACTATGAATGACAGCCACATGTTGAATAAAATTGCCGGCCTTCGAGTAAGTACATTTATTATCCATTATTTTCCTTAAGTTTTGTCCTTTAGTAGGCCCTAATTTTATTCATTTTGTAGACGGTCGTCCTGGAGATTGAGAGTGCTCGTATGGAGCAGAGGCGTAAAGCTATCTATGTGGAGCTGAAGGAAAAGTACTTCAGAGTCCTTGAAAAGTACCGGGAGCTTTGGTGTTGGCTCCATGAAAGCCGAAATGTGCGCCAACTGAGGGACGAACTGAAGGCGAGGGACGAGGAGCTAGTGCGGATGGTGGGAAAGTGCAGCGTTTTGGAGGGGACATTGAGGAGCAAGGAGGAAGAGCTCGAGCTCAGCAAGGGATCAAAGCCCAGTGCAGAGATCTTCAAGCTCAGGTGATTTTGCTGCGATCCCAGCTTGAGGAGTGTCAATTCAGCGCGTAGGCTCTTAGTGGCGAGATCACCGAGAAGACGGAAGAGCTAGAAAAGGTAGAGTCCACTCGGTCGGAGGCTTTGAGGAAGGCGGAGTCTCTTGAAGCGATGATTTGGACTCTCCGCTCAGAGCGAGAAAATGACTTAACAACGGCAAGGCTAAAAAAAGAGTGACTCGATGAGAGGATTGGAGAGTTGGAGAAAGAGACTTCTGGCCTCTACGATTGAGTTGCTGTTCTAGAGGCCGAAGAGGCCCAGTTACTGGCACAGTCGTCATCTGCCCACACTTTAAATTTTTCTAATATTCCTCGGGAGTTATACAACGAGTGGATCCATGCCGAGACCCAGTTAGATATCTTTCAAGATTTGCATGTGGCGGGATCCGTTTATGAGGCAGTCCTTAAAGATGTTCGTGTTAAGGCTCGTGAAGCTCGAGTCGCTTATGCGTATGATCTCGCCAGGCCTGAGGCCAGTGAGGACGAGGGTGTAGACTCGCTAGAGGAGAATGCCTGGTATGATGCCGCATATCTTGAGGGCGAGGTGGCGATGGCGAAGGTGTTGATGGTCAGGGTGGCCATGCTGTTGAGGGCCAAGTTGACTAGGATGTTGAAGGCCACAATTTGTGGTGACTAGTAGTTTTCTCTTTTGATTTTTTGTGTATTTTTTGTCGGCGTCTCCATTATCCTATTGTAAACAGTTTTAAGTATATGAAATATCAAAGTTGTTCCTTGCATCTTCTTCTCTTCCTGTGGTTTATTTTCTGTACTTGTGTATATTTTTTGTTTCTTTGTTGGGATGTGGCCGAGGGCCAATAGGTGTTTGTTCGAGCATGGTCGGACATAATCTTTTGTTAAACCGCGACTAAGAGCCGGTATGTTTTTGTTAGAGCGAGGTTGGACATAATCTTTTGGTAAATCGCGATCGAGGGCCGGGAGGTATTTGTTCGAACTTGGTCGAACATAACTTTTCATTAAATCCCAGCCGAGGGCCGATAGGTGTTTGTTCAAGTAGGGTCAAACATATCCTTTCATTATATCGTGGCCGTGGCTCGATAGGTGTTTGTTCGAGCATAGTCAAACATAACCTTGCGTTAAGTCGCGAGCGAGAGCCTGTAGGTGTTTGTTCTAACCGGGTCGAACATAACCTTTCATTATATCGCGGCCGAGGGTCGATAGGTGTTTGTTTGAGCGGGGTTGAACATAAACTTTCATTATATCGCGGCCGAGGGTCGGTACGTGTTTGTTCGAGTGGGGTCGAACATACCCTTAACACGAAAAAAAAGTGTGCTAATAATCGTAAGTTTCTTATTACTTTGAAATTGTTGATTTGGTTGCATACTTGAAGAAATTTTTAGATTTTTGGGTATTGGTTGGCGTTCCAGTCCCTGTCCCAGTCTATCTAGTCCCTTCATTGGTTGACTTGGAGAGTATAGAGAAGTCGAGCAATAAAATAGTAACCACGAGCCTTACCTTAGCGTACTTCGACTCAAAGCGTTCCCTTCGCCGCCTCGTTAAAAACCTCCTTGAGAAATCCCAAATGGGAAAAAACTCAAGTGAGGGAAAAAAGAGTTCGACTTGGGGACACTTTTTCTCTCAGAAATTGAAGTATTTGAGGTGGATAATATTCCAGTTGTTTGTAGTAGCTTTCCTTCCATTGTATCTAGTTGGAATGAACCCAAATGGGAAAAAGAGTTCGCTTTGGCTGTGATTTTGTACGGACCATCCCAATTTGTTCCCAGCTTGGCCTTCTCGGGGATGTTTGCTCGCTTGAGTTTTGGCTTTCAGTACATAGTCCCCGACTTTAAGTGACCAGACCATTGCTTTCTTGTTGTAATAACATTATGCTTTTTATTTTTAGACGACCATTCTTATGTAGGCCATGTCTCTTTGTTCGTCAATTTTGTCGAGTTCCTACCTTCTGCTTTCGTCGTTGCTCGTGCCACTTTCATGGGAGTACCGTATGCTGGGTTCTCTAACCTCGACCAGTATTACTGCCTCAGTCCCATAGAACAAAGAGTAGGGCGTCTCTCCTGTGCTCGTCTTCGGAGTTGTTCGATAGGCCCATAATACTTCTGGTAGCATTTTTTACCACAGTCCCTTGGCGTTTTTAAGCTTTTTCTTCATCATGTTCGGTATAGACTTATTGGAGGACTCTGCTTTTCTGTTACTCGCTGGGTGGTATGGGGTTGAGAGTATTCTTTTGATGTGCCATTCTCGAAGAATTCGGCAGTTATCTTCCCAGTGAACTGTGATCCGTTATCACAGTTGATCCTTGGGTAGGCCGAATCAACATATGATGTTTCTCCATATAAAGTTGATTACCTCATGTTCCCCTATATGGGCGAATGTTCATGCTTCCACCCATTTAGAGAAATAGTTAGTTAAAATCAAAAGGAATCGTACATTACCTCACCCTGTTGGGAGGGGGCAACCGATGTCCATTCCCCATTTGATGAACGGCCGAGAGGATGTGACCGAGTGGAGGTGTTTGCCTGCCTGGTGAATCATTGGGGCGTACTTCTGGACTGTTCGCATTTCCTCACGAAGTCTGTGGCATCCTTTTTCATGGTGGGCCAATAGTAACCCGCCCATATGAGGTATCTGACCAGTTCTCGATTACCGGAATGAGCTTTGCAATGGCCTTCATGGACTTCTTCGAGGACACAATGGGTTTGGTTCGGCCCTAAGCACTTTGACAAAGGGCCTCCGTAAATCCTCTTGTATAGGTTGCTATGACAGAGACTGTATCTGGCCGCTTGAATTCTTAATTTCTTGGCCTTTTTTTTATCGCCTGGGAGTGTGCCATCCTACAAATATGCAACAATGCGATTGCGCCAGAGTCAAGTTAAGTTTATGGTTCTTACCTCGATTTGGTCTAGTGATGATTTGAGGAGGTTGGACTGCGCTTTTATCTCAGTTTGTGATGCTTTTGGTAGTTGCGGCCAATTTGGCGAGGCCATTTGCTTCGGCATTCTGCACTCATAGGATTTGATTGAGCTGGCATTCGTCGAACTGAGGCAATAGCTTGCAAATTTTGGTCTGGTATTTTTGCTATCTTTGTTCCTTGATTTGAAAAGTCCCTGTGACTTATGAACAGGCGAACTTCGCCTGTTAGGACCTTGAGTACGAGCCCCAATCCGGACCCTGATGCGTTGGATGCACCGTCGGTGTATAGGACCCAGAGGTCTTGTGTTTGGAAGGAAGCTTTGACGGCTTCCCTTTCGACTTCAGGCATTATTTTTGCACTAAAGTCGGCGACGAAGTCGGCGAGCACTTGTGAATTTATCGTCGTTCGGGATTGGTATGTGATATCGTTCTCGGTTTGCTCGATCGCCCATTTGGCCAGCCTCCGCGATAGCTCAAATTTATGCAAAATGCTCCTCAAGGGAAAAGTTGTGACGACTGAGATGGGGTGGTATTGGAAATAGGGTCTAAGCTTTCGTGAAGCTGTGACCAAGGTCAGGGTCAGTTTTTCGAGGTGTAGGTACCTCGTCTTGGCGTCAACGAGTGTTTTGATGATGTAATAGATGAGAGATTGTGTACCTTTGTTTTGCGGATCAATACTTCACTTACTGCTACCTCAGATACGGCTAGATAGACAAGGAGTTACTCCCCAAGTTCGGGTTTTGAAAGTAGGGGCGGTGATGATAGGTTGCCTTCAGTTCTCGCAGAGCATGGATGCACTCGGAAGTCTATTTGAGGCTATTGTCCTTCTTGAGTATGCCAAAAAATATGTGATATCTATTCGACGACCACGGAATGAACCTTGATAGGGCAGCGATCGATAGTTTTGATTTGGCCTGGGTTGACCTCGATCCCTCGCTGCGACACCAGGAAACCCAAGAATATTTTTGAGGCTACGCCAAACCCGCATTTCTTTGGGTTCAGCTTTATTATGTATTGTCTGAGTATGTCGAAAGTTTCTTTCAAATGATCGATGTGATCCTCTAACCTTTTTGACTTGACCAACATATCATCTATATATACCTCTATGGTCTTAACGAGCTAGTCTTTGAACATCTTGGTTACCAACCTTTGATAAGTAGCCCCCGCGTTTTTTAGTCCAAACGGCATGACCCGATAGCAATACGTTCCTTGATGGGTGATGAACGTGGTATTCTCGTAGTCTTCTTCCTTGAAGAGAATTTGATTATATACTGAGTAAGCGTCCAAGAAACTAAATAGTTCGTGCCCGGCTGTTGCATCGATGAGCTGGTCGATGTGGGTAACGGGAACGAATCCTTTGGACATATTTTGTTCAAGTCTGTGAAATCCACGCACATCTGCCATTTCCCATTTTTTTTTTATCATCACTACGTTGGAGATCCACTTGGGGTACTTCGACTCCCTAATGGAGCTGTTCTTTAACAATTTTTCCACCTCCTCGCGGACTGCATCGTTGATGGCGGAGTTGAATTTATGTTTGACTTGCCTTACTGGGGGTGGAATGGGTCGACGTTTAACTTGTATGTGGCGATTTCCTTTGGGATGCCCGGCATATCTACAGCTGAAAGCAAACAAATTCGCAGTAGCTATTAAGAATTGATTGAAGTTACCTGGTTCTTGGAGTTTACAGCCGATATATGCCTTCTTGCTATGATCATTGAGGCCCAGTTGAACGAGGTCGAGGTCTTCTATGGTCGAACCTACATCCTCGACCATGTCCGGGTCTATGATGACATCCTCGGTTTCTTTTTGCTTCGACCTCGACCATGTTGATTGCTTAGACTCTTTTTCTTTATCTTTTCTCTGTTGGAAGGTCGTGTTGTCCAAGGCATGCAGTTGCATTCCTGGGACGTGCGTTGTTCTCCGTGTATCATGAATATCCCCCATGGTGTTGGGAACTTAATTAATTGGTATAGGTTGGATGGGATGGCTCTCATGAGGTGTATCCATGGCCATCCCACTATAGTGTTGTATGCAGTGGCCTGGTCCATGATATGGAATGTCGTCTCTAGAGTCACGTCGCCGGCCAAGATGGGAAGTGTAATTTCCTCGGATGTTCGCTCAACTGCATTATTAAAACAGGTTAGCGTGATGCAGCGCAGCACTATCTTATCCTCGAGCCTCATTTGGGTAAGGACTCAGGGATGGATAATGCACGCACCGCTTCCATCGTCCACCATGATGCGTTTGACATCAGTGTCTAAAATGCGTAAAGTAGTAATGAGTGCATCATTATGAGGGAAAGTCAAACCATGAGCATCCGACTTGTCGAAGATGATACTTTCTTCGAGTCCATTGTACTGTTTGCGGGTGATAGACCACTTGAGTTTGTGAGTGGTAGTGAACTTCATGCCGTTGATAGAGGCGTCATCACTGCCACCGATGATCATGTTGAAGGTACGAGCTGGTGATGGCGGCTTCGGCGGGTCTTGATGTTCACGTCCTCTGACGAAGTTGGTTCTCCCCTTATCGCTTAACAGCTTTTTGAGGTGCCCTTGCCGTAACATGTTTATGACTTCTTGTCTGAGAAAGATGCAATCTTCCGTTTTGTGCTCGCGTTCTTGGTGGAACTCACGGAGGGCGTCGGACCTTCTGGTGTTCAGATTTGATCTCATCTTTGGCGGCCACTTCACTTTTGTTCCGAGTTTCTCAAGAAAGTAGATTATTTTTGTAGACGACACACAAAAACTATGAGCAGATAATAAAGGAGGTATACCTCTTTCGTTCCTATGAGTCCTTGTCCTTGGTCTGGATGGGCCCTCTTCACAGCGGAGGGTGGGTGCGGAGGCCGCCTTGACATATGGTTGGTGTCGTTCCTTGTTAGGTCACGGAATTGGATGATCTCTTCTGGTACTGTCATTTCGTTTTTTTCTGGATTCGACTTGTACCGAGGTTAGCCGGTAAGTTGGTATGTTGAGATTGTCCTCGTTTGCTCGGAACTCGGCACAATAATCATTGTGAATTTCATCCCAAGTGGTTGGAGGATACTTCATCAATCGGCTCAACAGTTTTCTAGTTTCTCTTGAACCCTCTCTGCTTAACCCGTTCTGAAAAGATGCGACTGTCATCCCTTCGGATACGTTTGGCAGAGTCATCCTTACTCTGTTGAAGCGGGCGAGGAAGTACCTTAGTCCCTCTCCCAAGGACTGCTTAATGGCAAATATGTCGTCTATTCTCGCTTCGGCCTTCTTGGCTCCGGCATGGGCAGTTAAGAACTTATCGGTCATTTCTTCAAAAGTTTCTATGGAGCGGGCTGGTAGTTGCGAATACCATATTAATGCCCCTCCCGTGAGGGTTTCACCAAACTTCTTCAGCAAAATGGAGGACGCTTGTTCCTTGGCGAGGTTATTGCCTTTCACGGCGATAACATAATAAGTCACATGATCTTCAAGATCGGTCGTTCCGTCGTATATCCTGAGGTAGGGCGACATTTTGAAGATCTTTGGTATGGCATGCAGGGGTGCATCATCGCAGTACAGCTACTCTAAGAACATGTCGGTGTCCCTTTTGGCAGCAGCTTAGGAGCGCCTAGTGTCTTGTCAACTCGTTCTTGGTGTTCTTTCATCTGGTCCTGGAGTGCTTTGTTTTCATTCTCCATTTCTTCCATCCTTTCTAAAATGGAAGCGAGGGCGTTGTCACCTGCACTATCAGTAACATTGTGAGTTATACCTGTCATTGGAGGGAGGGGTCGGTTGCACTGCTTGTCTGTTTGTTGTATTGTACATGCCCTTGCGGTTTCTGCAGTCACGCCTGGAGCGGGTTTGTTGAGGACACTTGCTAGCGTGTTGGTTAGCCATGCCTCGAGGGGTTTCTTCACAGCTGGGGGTGTCCCCTCCTCTATAGACGTGGAGGCCCCTTTTCCTCTGGGTTTTGTTATGTTGCAGTGCGGGGGTGGTGACCTCTCTCTTCTATGGGACGCGTTGGCATCGTGTCTTCACCTACTGTTTCGCAACTTTCATTGATAATATTCATGAGGTTAGTCGGGAAATCACTTGTTATTTTTGTCCTTTCTCCTTGCTTACCTGCCATGTAGGGTTTTGTATACACAAAGAAAAGAGATCTCGAGGTTTTTCGATGTTAGTGATTTGAGTTAATTGTAGATCTAGAGGAAATTAAAATTTTAACTATGAAATCCCGACAGACGGCACCAAATTATTTTACCAAAAATATGGACCTGGGTTCAAATAATTAAACTTATATTAATAAGGGTTGATCTTAGCTAACAATAATATCCCTAGATGGAGTACTTAAAGAAGCAACAAATATTACGTAGATACAATCAGACACCGGCGGTGGTATACAATAAATACTCTAGAAATCAGAAGCAATAATGTAGCATTCAATATCAATGAATCGCAATAAATGTCATTTAAGTAAATAAAATGAAAGAGTCATCCAAGAAAGAATGGAATAATTCGGTGTTCTCTCTGACAATGTTAAATGATAGAAAATCCCTTGAATATTCGATTTATTCTCGGATCTGGTGGAAAAGTATAGATAAGAATCTCAGTGAAAAAGTGATGTTTATATCTTAGCAATGAAGATCGGATTCTCTTTCTCAAGTCAAAGTGTGTTTTTTTACAACTGAATATCACATGTCCCTTATCATTCCGTCTTTTTCTATTTTTAGGGAACATGCTCTTAAGAAACCCCTAATAGTACAAGTGCAGAGAATATCCACTAAAATATTCTCTTTAATATCTTATCTTGAAACTAACCGTTATAACTCTGTCAAAGGTACTCGACTTTGACCTCGACCTTTGTTGACACCTCGACTTTAGCCCTTGTTGACTCTTTGACCACGGACTTCGTCAATTCTTGGACCGTTTCGACAAACAACAACTTGAGAACTTTTCCCTTAATATTGTTTTGACTCAAATATTTTAAAAACAGATTTTGACCCATACAGCGATATCTTAGTTAGTGTGTGAGAATCAATTTTGATTAGTGTAAAATGGTTATGTCCAATCCTTGTTGTCACGTCTGAGTCGTTTCTAATTTACTTTAGGTTTTACAATACAGTAAACGACTTAGAAGAGAACACGAAAACAAAACAGTGACATATTTGTTAATATGAGAAAGGGAATTCCAACAATAAATCCACGTTGTACCGAATTCTGGATGTGATCAAAGATAGCATCTCCTAATGCCTAATTTTGTAGTATTCACAATGACAAGACTAGTGCTTCTTATTTGATCTCATTCTACCATTTCAATGTATTTTTGTTTCACATGACGTTCGGTATTTGGACTAATATTAATTTGTGGTGAGAAGTCTCAATATAAACTGTTCTCTGCCGAGGACGACTTTATATTCGTTAAACTTCAAGACTTTTAACTAAGATGAAAAAATACTTGTCACTTCATCATAACCTAACGGTAACTATTTAGATGAATTGACAATTTCCTACCAACCTCATTTGATAATTCTTAAGTTGACTTGGACTTGGGAGTCGGTTTCCTTGCTGCCTCAGGAAAATTATGATCTTCATTTCTGTGAAAAACAATAATGCACTAAATAATGCCATATTCTGCATGAAGTTTTTTTAGAAAAATATCCCCTCTAGTCTGCCAAATATTAATAAAAAGCCACCAATGTTTTTTAGACCAGTGAAAACGATATGAAGAAATAAACAATTTTCATTTTTGTTGTATCTGAATATAGTAAACCAAAAGATCTAAGAGACCCACCATCTTGGCAACAAATTGCTTCCCCACAAGTGTAATATTTGTGCCACATTCCTTTAATGTTTGCCAAGCAGAGAAGATGAAGAACCAAACAAATAAAAACCTTCCTAGGGTTGAAAATTACCTCATTATTATCCTTGATTTAGCTTTTCGAGTTCTTCCCCAAGATCAACTAGAAAACCTTTTAAATCGATTATGTTTGAGACTTGAGAAAGAAATTTCTCTGATAATGGAATAGAATGGAAGGGAATCAAAAAGTGCCTTCTATTTTAGCTAATTTGTATCTATCACCGTGCGTTGCACGTTAATAATGACACGTAATGATTTAGACATTTATTTATATGAAAAAATATTAAAATTCAATGAATTAGAGAAATTTTATGTATAATAATACAACAATCTTCTAAATACCGAAAAATATTATTACATTAACATAATACATGAATTTAAAATAAAAGCACATCATTAAAACTTACACAAATGATCAATTTTGTCATGTTAGTTAGATAATTATGTATTATAGTTTAAAAATATTTAATGTGATGGTATTTTAACCAACACTTCTTTGTGGACAATATTTTTTTTGTGTATATTTCCTCCTAATGCATTGGTTGCTCTACCTTAACCAGAACTTTTGTTGTCGATCTTGATATCCCTCTTGAAACATATAAATATTCGTGCAAAAAAATATATTGCGGCAAATATAGTCCAATATTTAGGATGTTTGTCCTTGTGCTTTATTTATTATATTTGCAAAATATAAACATACTAAAAATTATTTTCACACAAATTTAAAAGGATATTCCTTAGTTTCAAAAGACAAAAGTTGAATTCAGGGATAAGAATATACTTAGAAGCACATTGACTAGTATCATAATTTTTCCATGTATGACGTTATTGTCAAAACTTCTATATACCATTTGTGTGCTATTACATAAGTTATTCGGCGTATTTAAGGTTTTCAGTAGCATGACGGACAACTTTTTCTTCAAAATCAACATATATACAATGGAAGATCAATTTTAACTTAGCCTATTATATATACGGTGACACTAACATACGTAAGAAATGATAAACTTGACAAAAAATATGTATGGTAGAAGGTCATTTGGTATTAAAGTATTTAAGAATTCTTCTTGGTAGTAATTATTCATATTATTTTTTGCTAAGTCAAAAACAGAAAAATATTTTGTTTTACTACAAAATTTTACAATCAACCTTTTATTTAGTCGAACAATATATTCATTTCTGCTAGCTGAGATATCTTTTAATTCTATCATGTGATTTGCACAAACTGCATTTTAATCTAGTGATAGAAATATTTCTCTTATTAAATGAACTACTATTACTATTGGGATTGATAACCAAGTGTTTAGGAAGACCCAAATCATCTTTTATTGGATGTTCTCTTCATTTCCAACACGAAGCAAGAAGACACTGAATACTGGATCTGTTCTCACATTATATTTCTTATTAGTTGAATCTTTTTCATTTGAGGCCAGAAGTATAACTTTGCCAAGCTAGCTTTTATAGTTTCTTCCGATTTTGGAACTACTGGTAGTACTTGATATAAATTACCTCTGAAACCATTAATTTTCCATCAAACGGTTCATTAATATCCAATATATCTCTAGAACTTTAGGCAATTATTTCGATCGTTTGACACTTAGCCATAAGTACTTCATTCCATATTATCAATTTTGTTTTCCTTACTAGCATCCTTGCTCTACTTTGATATATTTGTGATAGTCATTTAAGTTGTTTGAAGATGTATATCAAATCTAAAGTTGGTGGTCTCACGATAAAATTGTTGTTGGTGTACCACTTGCTATTATTGCTAACAGTGTCATGCCTCTTGATATGACATTTGCAAGTAATGCATGACATAGAAATATTATTTCGATTCCGCCAAAGGCATCTACAAAAAATAATCTCGTTATAGCAGAGTCAACTCTTTATAATACAATCTTGAAAGCGTGTTCTTTTTTAGGACTTAGCTTTGATTCTGCTTCTTTAGACACTTGTATAGCATTTTGATTCTTAATAATATACTAATATTTTTACTTTGTGTTTTAACGCTCTTTTTATGGAATAAATTTATGTACCCTAAGATTGTTTTAACTTGAATAAGAATTTTACTCATATGATGAATTTAAAAAATAATTGAATTGGATTCTCTTGCTAAATAATTAATTAAAAGATTTAAATATTAGTTTTAACCGAAAAAATAATTTGTTATATGCTGATTCAGATCTTAATATTAGTTCATCTCTTGTTTTGAATATTTAATCTTAATTATAATTTTATTCACCATAAATTTTATTTTCAAAGAGTAAAATATTGATATGACATTTCACTTTTAGATCTTTATGTCTGTAGAATCATTAGTGGTATTGACTCTTACCAACCATTTTTTTCTCTTTCTCACACGTTTATATTCTTAAATATTTTCTTAGTTGTTGTTTAATAATTTGATATTTTTTAATATTACACAAAAAATTGATAGAAAATATATTATTTGAGTAGGAATTAAAATATATTGTCGTGGGTTTTTTTTTCCTTAATTTCAACTCTTTATGCGGTCAATTTAATATTAATTTTTTTTTTTTGGTATTGGATATTATGGAGTAATAATATAATGTCAATACAGAGGATTCTTATAAAATTTATTTTATTAAACCTTCCTACATGTTTTTAGTAAGTATTCAATAGACCAAATTTTATTAATTTTAAAATTTTAAATATTAAAAATTAGCATAGAAGGTATTGTAGTCAGTCATTGCAGTTATGTTCTTTCCCTATGAGTTTTTCCAATTAATATTTTAGGGCTACTTTCGTATATTAATATTGTATTTATGCTTTTGTAATAATATAGGCTCTCTTTTTTCTAAATGGATTTGGACAACAAAATACATTCTCAAATTAAATTAGGAATAGGACATGATAATACGTTTTCAAATTAAATTAATAATAGAAATTTTTAAGAAGCATATCCTAGAAGTAATAGGATTACATGACGAAAGATATTGACTTGTTCAATTTTATATGAATTAGACAGCCCGAAAGTAATTATAGTAATAGGATTCCTAACGTGTAGCATTATGTCCTAAAAGTAATAGGATTATAAGGCTAGTATCTAGAATTCTGATTATGACATTTTATTATGAGTTATTATACTTAATATTATAAAGTTATTTCTATAAACCGACAAGTTAGGTTACTTATAATTAGAACATGACATTAGCTTTGAGTCACGATGTAATTTTTAAGAATTTTTTATTTACTTACTATATTTCAAAATACATGAAAATAGAAATAAGTAAAGATAAATTAATCTCGGTATGTGCATGGTGTCTGTTCCCCATCAATAGCTATTTAATGTTGAAAACTCACGTAAATGTTACATTAAACAACATGTTTGATTTATGAGATGAAAAGTAATATAAATTTTCTGTAAATGTTAAATTTTGATTCTATTTAAATAATTAAAGATAGAAAAAATCATGAAGATCAAACAACAAATAAAATAAAATAATTTTAAAACTAATTTTAATTAAAAATCGACATAAAATGCAACTACAACTTTTATGAAGGAACTGAACTGTATTTTGTTCAAAGTAAAAAAAAAAACATTCCTTCAATTTCTAATATAAATAAAGAAGGTAAAATATACATACTATTATTAGTTTTTAAAACGTTGAGTCAAAGTGGACTCTTATTTTATAATCTTTCGATTTTGTTAACTCCAAATTTTTCTCAAAGCCTTTCCATACGTATTTAGACCATTCTCTCTTTAAGTTCTTCCAACACAAGGTTAAATTTAATGTTTTTATTTAAGAATTCTTACATAGTTCAATAAGGAAAGATTTAATAACAAAAATTTAGTTAATTTTTAAAGCCCTAGATATTAACGTGTAGTATTATATCTTAAAAATAATAGGATTATAAGGTTAATATTTAGAATTTCGTTTATGTTCTTTTATTATGAGTTATTATACTTAATATTATAAGATTATTTTGTAAATCGACATTGTATTCATGCTTTTATAATAATATAGATAAATGAACAACAAAACGCTAATTTTTCTTCTTTTTAATTTGATGAACTCTTGATGAAAAGAAGAAAACATAGAAATATATGTTTTGTATATATGAGGAAGAATGAAATTTTTCAACAAAATGTGTTCCCAAAGAACTTATTTATGAAAAATTATGTAAAATATTAACCATATTAATCTAGGGCTTGCTTGAAGTTTTAGCATCAAAGCTAGATAGGGCTTATTATCCCATTTGAAAATCACTAAATTTGAATTTGGATTAGCCCTTTCCAAATATTTTGGTATCTTGATGTGGCACGCTAGGCCATAGTGTTAATTTTGAACTAACTGAATGTCTAAAAGAACTCCCTTTTTCTTCGTAGACCATTCTAAGCCTACTACGAGACTATCACAACTTTACCACATAGGATATTATAGCCTTTTCTTTTCATATATTTCAAGCTTCCATCACTTTCGAATTATATTAATTAATTAATATAATGTGTAAGTTGAGCATATATTATGATATATCTTAATTAGCATATCACTGTTATGATTCGCTGGTTGTCCCTAATCTCACTTCATTGAGCTGTTAACGTCATTCATTATTTGGCTAGAGCTTTCTTTAAATTAATTCCAACTCTTGAGTCTCCACTAAGGGCACGTTTTGTACAGGGATAATGGATAGTTAATTTCGGATTAAATTTGATATGAGTTTATCCCACGTTTAATTGAGATAAATCATGATATAACGAAGATTGGGATTAATTATTCCGGGATTGTAATGTTATTTTTATCTTTGTGGAAGGGTGGGATAACAATCTCGGAATAACTAATCACGAGATAATTAATACTCCTGTTGGAATAACTTGTTTTTTATCCAAACTACCCTAAAAGAATACATTAAATCAACAAGAAACGTATACCTGGCGAGAAAAACTTATATATATCCTGATTATATATGAATGAAGGAGTACGTATATGTGCATAGTACAATGCATGTTTCGGCACTAAATAAACATTAATCCGATATAAGTTTATTAAAAACTCATTTTTTTATTTAAATACATTGGATTCCCAAATTAGATAGGGACCTCAATTTTTAATGCGCAAAAATGACTTATTAATCTTCTCTCAATACTTTATCTTCATTTCCACATGTGGGCAGCCATTAATCATTCTAACATAGGTCATTAATTTGCATATATTCTTGAAATTTCCTCAAGTGATCATCATATTGGTTTTAATATCACAACTAAACGTTGGACCCTAGTTGCTCAACCTCCGACCCGATGACAAAACTCATGATGAAAATTTGAGGTGAAAAAGAAAAGAATTAAGTTAATATTTAGCCAAAGTATAAATAATGTTTATATTATCAGGGTAATTTATAATATTTTCTTTGTTTTAATTTATGTGAACTTATTTAACTGGTCATGGAGAATTTAAGAAACAAAGAAGGATTTTTAAAACTTGAGTTCTTAAATATGTCATAACGTTTATGTGAATGTAAGAATTTTGAAACTTGTGATTTTAAACATTATTTGTGTGACTATAAAAGTTTTTTAAAATGAGAAAATTAAGTTAAATTATTTTTAAATTTAAAAAGAGTTTATTTTTTAGATGGACTAAAAGAAAAATAAATTCATCTAATTTGAAACAGATGAAATAATATTTTTGTGAGATTATGAACTTATGCTTATTTTAAAAGAAAGATTTACTTGTTGTACTCAATAGGGTTATGTAATAGTACCTTCTTTCAACAAGTACACACTGTCTCTCTTAAAATAATTAATTTCTAGGAAAATAAATCCACCCAACAAAAATCTGACCTTAGATTTTGTGTCATGAGCTTTTGAGACCAGCAATCCCTCTTTGATAAGTATCTCTTTCATCTTTTTCTTTCTTTCTCCAATCATCGTATTCATCAATCCCCATTTTCACCCCTCTTTATTGCCACTATAATAACTAAAGTTAGCTTTAGCAAATTTTGCCTCGACTTATCAAAATGCAAATCAAGCATTGTGACTTTGACTAGTATTTAACATATATTTTGATCATATAAACATTGAAAAAATATTATAATTTATTAGTATTTTTTGGTATAGTTTTTAAATATTTTAATTTTATAATATTAAGTTGAACTAATTCAATTTAGTTAGATTGACTCTAAAAAAGCAAAGCATGACAATTAATTGTATTTGAAGCAATATATATATATATATATATATATATATATATATATATATATATAGACACACTCTCTCTTTTCTTATATCTTTCTTGATTAGTGAGAATTAAAGGATGAAAAACGAAGAAAATCTGTCTTCGCCCCTTTGCCTTGCTTTTACCTCATTATCTTAATTCGCGTGTGAAAACGATCATTTCGTTTTCTCTTTGACCTTTCCTTGATAATCCACCTTTATTTTATGATTCTCCTTAGCAAACAAGTAAATACGTAAACAAATAAAATAAGCACTTAATTTACATAAATTGAAAGTATACATGCATTATTATCAGTGTAGTTTAATCAATTATAGCATATTACTTACCATATTCAGCACCATTCAACTAGTGTTTATCATAAAATTTATATATAATTACTTTATAGTTTACCAAATTGTGTAACTATTTTTTGTGCATTAGTGCAAAGAATAATTAGGAAAATTAGAAAACAAGAAGACGTTACAACTTACAAATTATGATAAAAAAAAGAAAGTAAAGTAGGTCACAAATACTCTTGCTATAAACACCAAAACCAATCACAACTAATTTATCAATACAACTACGATTATCCAAACGTATTATAAGAATTACAAAAGCAAACTACAAAAGGTACGTAATTAATAGCTCGATTAATACCACGGTTTTGTTGTTTCATAGACAGGCAATTCCATTCCAATGGAAGAAAGATTATCAAGCTCAAATAGATCAGAACTAGCACAACTTACATCATCATCATATACTTCCTCCTCATTATCATTATCAAATCTTCGACTGTTATCACATGTTAAACTATACTGACAGTTTCGTCGCAAATCTCTAGCCGATGCCTCCTCCACTCGACGATTTTTCTCCATTTTTTTTTGTTTGTCCATGTACAAATTATTCTCGCGACAATCTTGATAGTCTACAACTACATTACTCATTGGGTAGAATTTGACTGATGTTTTGGTTTTTGAAGATGGAGTAGTAATAATATTATTATTTTTCTTGCTTAAACATGATCTAGAGAATGAAGAAGCTGAAGAACAAGTTGATACATTTGTAGACTTTAATTTTCTTTCCTCATTTTCATACCCTATAGAATTTGACGAAATTTTTGACTTTTTTGAATTTGTAAAAAGTGAGTTCAAGAAACTCGATAGCCTACCTCCCGGAGAAATTGGCTGCTTAACTTTCTTTAAATTTCTGTAAATTTTCAAAGCTCTTGACTTTGTCTTCACAAATCCATCTTCTTGATGTTTAGGTTTTTCCTTTGCTAGAGAAAAATCTGTTGAAACATTAAATAGAGTATATATGAACAATAGGAAGAAATGCTAAGAGAATGGAGAAAAAACTGAAAACTAACTTAGCTAGCAGTTGGACATAAATTTGGTTGAAACTTGAAAAACTGAGTTTTTGAAGATGAAATGAAAAAAAATAAATTAAATTTGAAATTATGTTTGGACATGCATTTTACTTAAAAAGAATGTGAAGTTTGTGAGTAGAAAGCTTCAAAAACTACTCTAAAGTTATTTTGGGGTTTTGAAGATTTTTGTTTTTAAAATCTACCCAAAAATAATTAAAATCTATAAACAAAAAAATGAAGTATTTGAAAACAAAAGTTGAAAAAAAAGTTCCCAAATTTTACGGCTAAATGGAAGTTTAATATTGCCATAAAAAAACAATAAAGTGAAAATGCCTATTTCTAAGTTTACAGCCTATTCTAATAATCATCAACCACTAGCATAATTTAAGCCTATTATCAGGGCTGATATAATAGTATACAAGTTATAGATTCATCCAAACTCAATATTTTTGATTTTATATTTAAAAACTTAATTAAAAAAGAACAAATAATATATTTCGTACCTAGTAAATCAAATGAGTTACGGTAAAATTCCGAACTCGAACTCATAACTCCAAATTTTGCATCCGACTGCCTATTATATCTTTAATTTGACTAACAAATTGTGGAAGATAGACTACTCTAGCAAACAAAAGAAATAGGAAAAACTTTGACTTACTATTATTCAACAGAATAAAATGGCTTTAATTATATATAGACATCTATACTTACCATAAAAGTTGAGGTCTTTAGGATAATATTGGTGCTTGTGGAAATTTTCTTGGTCAGCTGAAATGATAGTTCTAATTGGTTTAGGCCTATTATTAAGACCATTAAAAGAAGCTGAAGAACCACAATTTGAGGAACTTGAATTCTTCTCAGAATCAGCTGCAGATTTTCGTCTAACAACAACTTTTTCACTTGCCTTATAATGCTTTTGATGATCTTGTGTTTGGTCAATGGAGTGGTAAATAGAGTCAAGAAGTGTGGAAGAGAAAGAAGGGCTACAAGAATCTCGTGGGTAGTAGTTATATTTATCCATTTTAGGGAGTATATAATTATAGTATTGCTAAACTGAAAGAAGTGAGCAAAAGAGAGGAGAGTGAGTCTTTGTCCAGCAGTAGTAAGATGAAGAAAATAACAAGGGGGGAAGAAAGTGGGAGAGAAAATGATAATTTGATCTTTTTATTGTCTGCTTTGGAAGAGCCAAGCAAAAGCCTCAAGAGAGAGAGTATAATGTGGAGGAGGGACATGCTTGAGGTAGAGTCAGAATTTGAAGGAGATAGATTTTGATTTTATTGTTGAACCCTGTAATTATTGGTCTTTTAATTAAATAATTTTATATATTTAATAGATTTGTTAATACAAATACAAAATTCAAGCAAAAGTTACTAGGTTCGTTCGAATCTCTAACTACTACATTACCTCCGCCCATGAGGATATGAGCTTAATTAATTAGCTAACATTTAGTTGAAATTTTTTTAAATAATCGTAATGTCCGAATCAGCTTATGCACGTCTCAATTAATTTTACGAAATACTTGTTACCTCCTACCGCCAGCACACGTACGTCACATACATTTTCAAGAAAGGGCTAGAGAGTGAGAAAGAGCATATGCTGATTGGTGAAGGAAAAATGGGAAGGGAAGGATTAATAATGTAGACAAGAGTAATCAATATGGGTTTGGGTTTGATGATGATTTTAATAAGAGAAGATAGAGAAGAGAGCATATAGCATAATGAGAGCCTGGATTTGGATGACACGCCTAAGAAAGGGAGAGAAGAAAAGAAGTGTGAGTTTATTCTCCTTTTTCTCTATTCGTCTAGTTTTAAATATTATTTTTTTGTCTTATTTTATGTGGCATCATTTGAAATACATGGTATAAAATAAATCTTAAATATTTATAAGAATGTAAATTATTTCAATTAAAACAAATTAGACTTAATAGGAATTCTTTTTAAATATAGAAAGGTGATAATGTTCTTAGTCTTGGGACATATTTAAAAAGAAAGTATGCCACATAAATTAGGACGGACAAAATAATTATTTTGACAAATTGAATGTGTCTGAAAATATTTGACATTTTTGAAAAATAAGAACTTGTTTTATTTTTTATTTTTGTCTAAATCTATATTTTTGTCGCTTACTAGTGTTCCAATTAGTGGAATGTTAACTAAAATAGACATTTAAGGAGAGAAAAATGATAGTTAAAAGAAATGCTCTTGTAATTAAAGCTACTACTATTAACTGTTTTTTTTTAAGAGTGCGCAAAAAATTCTTTAAAAACATAATATGGACCTAAATTGTAACTATGTAAAGAAGGAAGAAGTTGGTCCCAAATGAAGGGGGTCGCCAACGTGGGAATCATGAAGTGATGTAAGAACGTTTTAATGAGTTAGTGACTTTATCATACAACAACAATAAACTCAGTTGTACGATCGAAATCAGGCTCGACTGTATACAGTCAAGATCGGACTCAACTGTTGCACGACAGATTGGGCTCGGAACGCAAAGAGTTGAAGATCGACCCCGAATTTCATCGAAGCAGAACACGAGGTCAAAATATCCGTCCTCAAAGAACACCGAGCCCGATATTCGGAACCGATGCTGACCCCGAACATGCTCGAGGGGAGAACATCGATCCCGTTATTCGGAACCGATATTGACCCCGAACATGCTCGATGGGGGACCCTCGAACTTAAATAACGGAAAGCTAGAGTATCCGTAGTGGGACGAGCATCGCGGCGGGAATCTCGACACAAATCAATAGAACCGTTTAATTAGCAAATCAGGAAACTTTTTACCTTATATAGAGTTGTACCTAAAGTAGGATTCCTCTACTATATAAAGAGGGGTCTAATTATTTGAAAGGACAGTTGGAATCTCACCAAAAAACACAGCTATAGATTGGTCTCTTGAATCATTATCTCATTATCTTATTCCAATTTCAATTATAATCGATCCCTGCCCAAGAAGGACCAATCAACGTGGTCATCATTGTTTAGCTTGGCTGGTTTGCATTCCTTCATTTATTACTTAATTTTAATTTCGATTTGATTATTCGTCATTTGTATCAAATTAGATTACGTATCCTTAAGACCACGTATAAATTTAATTGTTATCCGATTTTGAGAGTAAACAGTTTGGCGCCCACCATGGGACTGAGGATAATAGTGGCTATCTGATACAAATCTCCATAACACACACTGCTTCACACTTGCTCTTTGAAATGTCTTTGATTCCAGGCTATAATACAGAGATGTCAGACTTTCAATCGGCACCACTGCATGTCGACTTCGAATCCGGTCACCAAGGTGAAAATAATAACGTAGCGCCCGGTAACGAGATTCCGATCGCATATCAGATTGACGCTAATTCATATGTGGCTATCGATAGGAACCTGCCTACTGCCCCTGGAAATAACATTTATAAAGAAGTCCAATCGGCAACTCGAAACAACCAAAACGTTGAAGACGACGAGATCAGCCTATGAGTGATCTTCGAAATGTTGTAGGGTCAACAGGCGGCGATAGCTCAGTTACAAACCAAAGCCGTACACTGAACAAGGATGAGCCCGACCCATCCCGGGAAATTGCCCGTAGGGACAAATCGGTCGTAGAAAGGTCGAATGAACATGAATCGGGGACTAACCCCGGGATTATAAAGAAGCTCGAGGAGCTGACAAAACGGTTAGAATCAGGGGAAAAAAAATCGAGGCCAATAACAAAAAGGTGGAAACCTACAGTTCCAGGGTAGACCAAATCCCAGGAGCACCTCCGAAATTGGAGGGCCCGGATTCCAGGAAGTTCGAGCAAAGACCTTTCCTGCCAAGCGCGGCTCCGAAGCCGATCCCTAAGAAATTTTGTATGCCTGAAATATCCAAGTATAACGGAACGACCGATCCAAATGAACATATAACCTCGTATACATGTGCTAACAAAGAAAAGGACCTGGAGGACGATGGGATCGAGTCTGTTCTGTTAAAAAAATTTGGAGAGACCTTGTCAAGGGGAGCTATGATATGGTATCGCAATTACCTCCTAATTCTATTGACTCATTTGCTATGCTTGCAGATTCTTTCGTAAAGGCACACGCAGGTGCCGTCAAGGTCGAGATCAGGAAATCGGACATTTTCAAAGTCAAACAAAAGGATAACGAGATGCTCAGAGAGTTTGTGTCCCAGTTTCAAACGGACGGATGGATTTGCCGCCGGTCGCTGATGATTGGCTGTTCAAGCCTTCACTCAAGGACTTAATATTCGAAGTTAAGTGGCTTCACATCAACTAAAACAGAACTTAATAGAATACCCGACTGTTACATGGGCTGACATACATAAACGGTATCAATCGAAAATCAGAGTCGAAGATGATCAGCTCGGGGCCCCTTCGGGGTCTATCTATCCCAAAAGGACCTTCGACAGAGCCAAAAGAGATATTGATTGCGGAGCAAGACCAAACAGGAATTGGTATCAGCCATATAATGGAGATAAAAGGAGCAGTGGGTCAAAGGATGGAGGACCGAGGCTAGAGCAACCGGGGACTCATGATCAAAAACAGCTTCGATAGGTCCATCGGGCATTAAAAAGCACCGAGGCCATGAATACGAACCTGGAGCTGTTCAATGAAAGGCGCAAAGCCTCCCTTGTCCAGTTGACTGCCCAAAAGCAATGAATCAACAGGTATTACAACAGAAGGACCAACCTTCAATGCTTCGACGTCGGGGACATGGTACTAAGAAAGGTCACACCGAACACATGGAATCCGAACTAGAGAAAGCTGGGACCAACTGAGAAGGACCTTATCCTCGAAATCACCGGAGAGGGATCTTACAAGTTCGGGACGATGAACGGTGAATGACTAGAAAATAACTCACCTGAAGCGATACTACTACCAAGGTACAGCCCTTTTCTTTATTTTATTTACCTTTTAAACTAACGCTTGTAGGTAGCAAACAAGGGACAATACGAAATGTTAGGTCTGAAAGCACGTGTTGCACTTTTTCCCTTGGACCGGTTTTTTCCCAAATGGGTTTTACGGCAAGGTTCTTAACGAGGCTACAAGTAAATCGTGCTAACATAAAATCGAAGGCCAGTAACGAACCGGTGGTGTTAATAACGACAACAGCCCGAAGCTTACGTTCTTTCCCTCTGATATCGATTTTAGCATGGAAAGAGACTTTAAGATTGAAGGGTCTCGACCAATAGGATTCAATGAAAGGGCTAAACGGTCCAATGAACCGTGCTCACATAGACTGATCGAACCCTGACACAAAAATTGTACACATACATGGAAGAATAAAGTGAAATCTCTTCTTTGCAAACGGCTTGTCTCTTAAAGCTTCTCCTTTACATTTCTCAAGAAACTCCCTTCTTTTGATCCCCTAAAGGAAAGGATCCCAAGGGCCACCTGACCTAAGTTCGAATAATCACTCTCTCACTGGGGGACTGTAGTCCAAAAAACGAGCCCAAGGGCCGCCTTAATCTGATTTCGAATAATCACTTTCTCACTCGGGGACTACCGTCCAAAAAATAAACTCATATTGTCCAAGTTATTAGCACTCAAGGGGATGTAAGACCTATTAGGCAACCCCCGAACTTTAAAGCCTAAGGCCATTCCGAGTTGATAGTATCCGAGAGCACAAAGCTTATTTGGCAACACCCGAATTAAAAGGCCAAGGCCGTTTCGAGTTAACAGCACTCTAGGGGACGTAAGACCTATTAGGAAACCCCAAACTTTAAAGGCTAAGGCCGCTCCGAGTTAAGAGTACTCGAGGGCACAAAGCTTATTTGGCAACGCCCGAATTAAAAGGCCAAGTCCGTTTCGAGTTAACAGCACTCTAGGGGACGTAAGACCTATTAGGCAACCCCCGAACTTTAAAGGCTAAGGTTGTTCCGAGTTAACAGTATTCGAGGGCACAAAACTTATTTGGCAACGCCCGAATTAAAAGGCCAAGGCCGTTTTGAGTTAACAGCATTCGAGGGGACATAAGACCTATTAGGAAACCCCCGAACTTTAAAAGTTAGTAGCATTCGAGGGCACAGAACTTATCGACAACGCCCCAATTAAAAGGTTAAGGTCATTCCGGGTTAACGAAACACGAGGTCACAAAGCTTGTTTGGCATTACCTGGACTATAGAGGCTATGGCCACTGAAACACGACTCGGAAACGTCTAAAGAACAACAAGGCATTGAAATTTTGTTGATCGATCCGATCGAGTTTTGGCTAGACTTGCGGATTTTGACCATCAGTCACTGAATCAAATTCGTACCACTTACGCAATTAGTCTATCTTCACTTATCAAAGTAAGAATCGGGAGCTCGTACAGTGAAGATTTGAGGCTCATATCGTTTCCCGTCATTACTCTCCAAAAAACGAGGGGACTATCTGTATACGGTCGAAATCGGGCTCGACTGTATACGGTCAAGATCGGACTCGATTGTTGCACGACAGATCGGGCTCGAAACGCGAAGGGTTGAAGACCAACCCTGATTTTTATTGAGGTAGAACACGAGGTCAAAATGTCCGTCCTCGAAGAACACCCAGCCCGTTATTCGGAACCGATGTTGACCCCGAACATGCTCGAGGGGAGAACACCGAGCCCGTTATTCGGAACCGATGCTGACCTTGAACATGCCCGAGGGGGCTCGAACTTAAATAACGTAAAGCCAGAGTATACGTAGTGGGACGAGCATCGCGGCGGGAATCTCGGTACAAATCAATGGAATCATTTAATTAGCAAATCAAGAGATTTTTTACCTTATATAGAGTTGTACCTAAAGTAGGATTACTCTACTATATAAAGAAGGGTCTAATTATTTGTAAGGACACTTGGAATCTCACCAAAAAACACAGCTATAGATTGGTCTCTTAAATCATTATCTCATTATCTTATTCTAATTTCAATTATAATCGATCCTTGCTCAAGAAGGACCAACCAACGTGGTCATCATTGTTTAGCTTGGGTGGTTTGCATTCCTTCATTTATTACTTAATTTTAATTTCGATTTGATTATTCGTCATTTGTATCTAATTAGATCATGTATCCTTAAGACCACGTATAAATTCAATTGTTATCCGATTTTAAGGGTAAACATCAGTGAATTTTTACGAGTGAAGTCTAGAAAAAGTAATATGCATGCAAACTTTTCCTTATCTTAAAATTCAAAAAGGTTATTTCGTATAAACCCTCGGCCACTTCTCATTTTCATAATTTCTTTTTTAAAGCACTTCTATTTCTTCCTCCTAGTTTAAGTAGGACAACAATCGAGTTCTATTTTTTGTAATTTCTCCATCTCAGGAGTAAGTCAATAAATATTAACAAGAGTAAATGTTGCTCTTTACGTGCAAGCAAAAGGAACAGGTTAGCCTAGTCTAATTTGCACGATTTACACCAAATACATCCACATATGAGAAAAATTATACATTCTTTGTTGGTGGGATATGGATACACAGCATTTCATATACTAAGTATTTACCATGAACTCTAAGTTGCCTAAAATACTTGTCATATCAATAGTGCTCTTCAGATTTACTTGTTGTACCTTCTTTTATGGCATTAACACATTTGTATGCTAGAACAAGCTCCATTCATATGAGTTTTGCAAACAATATCTGGTCCTAAACTCGGACAAAAGAGAAGAGTTACAATTTGAATTAAAATAGTCAAACTATATGAATCTTCTGAATACTATGAAATTAAACTTAATTAATAAACAAAATGGATACAATTGATTGATTGATATTTGCATGTGATGGAGCTAACTCCTAGAAGATTGCTTCTTCTGTTTAAAATTAATGCTGTGAAATTGTTGATTAAATTTCACCAACATGCATGTAAAAAGCGCGATTAAGAGGGAGACTATTAATGGCGCAGCCAGGATTTTTATTAAGAAAAGTCAAAATATAAAGAAACAAACTCATTAAGAAGTTAAGGAGTGTCATTATATAGTATATATACATATTTTAAAAGAAATTACCAAGCTAAACAGTGTAATTTTCCGACGAAGGGGTGTCGGTTGACATCCCTTGGGTGCATGTGGCTCCGCCACTGGCCTCTCTTCACCTGTTTATTTGTCATAACGTAATTATAGTGTAATTACAGGCGTACTGTTTGGTTACACAAGTATAATTAAACAGTTAGATTAAATTTTAAATCAAGTAACTATCAAAACTTAAAATTTAATATAATAAATATATGCCTATAAATAATTTTTTATAAATACATGATATTAGATTTGGTATTTAAGACGCATATCTTTTTCTTGAATAAACATTAATTAGTAATCATATATTTATAACTATATTATAAGACAATGGATATATATTTTCCAAATTAATAATATTTAGTTTAATTAATTATAAAAACTAAAAACATATATTTTGTAAGAACATCATGGAATGCATGTTTGATAAAATAAATTAATATTTATAAATATAATGTCATAACTTTATTCAAATATTTGACGAAATTAATCTATCAATTTTAATTAAAAAATGAACAACATGCAATGTGAAATAACAAAATATAAAACAATTTCAAAATCCAAAAAAAAATTAACATATGTCAAATTCCAACATAATAAAAATAAGTTCCAATACAACTTAAGATTAGAAAACATAATAAGTTTATAACGTCATTCAAGAACGAAATTCTATTTTAATGACATCACTCGTTATATGTCAAGATTGTTAATGACTTATTATTTCTAATATTAAGAGGTGTTGTTTTAAAAACTAGAATAATAACACAGTTACGCAAAATGAAGAAAATAAAATAAATAAGAAATAAAATATATGAGCAATTACATGGAATCACCAAGAAGTAAAGGTAGAGAAATAAAAGATAAATAATGTACAAAGAAAAATATATTTAAAATTAAAAAAGAAATTAAGATAATGGAAATAAAAAAATATAAGAAAAATAAAAACAAAAAGGAAAGAAATTAAAAAGTAACCTTATAATTACACAGTATAATTATTACCAATTCTCACATAGAGAGTGTAATTACACCTCTCCAATTACACTCAATTCCATGCTGACCAAGTAATTAGTTGGCCATACAAAGATGCCAAAATATATAATTAAACCCAAATCAAATTCCTAGATGGCTTTCCAAACAAGCTATAAAATTTCTCTTATGAGAATCCCTTCACTAAACTTAAGTTTAAAGCACCTACGAAATCACTCACAAGATACTGTTACGTGGCGCCTTCCTGAGATTCTTTGGAAGGACAACGTAAGGCTAAGCAATCGATGTCAGTACGATTGTTGTCCGCCAACTGAGGTCCCCTCCGTACGCTAGACTAGATTGTCAGTGCCGTACGGAAAATCCAATGTCGTGAGCAACTGAGAACAGAACAGAGAATTGAGAATGAAAGAAAGAATAAAAGCTATTACAAAAAAGTTGTGCGGTGTCGAGGGGGAGAGACTCCAGTATAGAGAATTGTTTGCTTTCTAGAAAGTTTTGAACGCTTGATCCCCCCTAATAATGCTTAAAAAAAATAAATCAAAGTTAGATGACATTACCTAAGGAAGCTGTAGGGGCACACTAAAAGAAAATAAAGTAAATCTACTCTATGTTTACAATGAAAAGGACTTAGTCTTCTACAAGGTACAAACAAGTCCGTTTGCAGCAACTTTGTCTTTAGCATCAGGGTCCGCGCACGGCATTGTCTGCGCAGGCGGCGCTGTGGGCATCTGCCTGTGGCTGGGCGCTGGTGCTAGTTATCAGTGGGGCGACAGAGGCGCCTGTGCGCTTGTCACTTGGAACTGCCGAGACCACGGGCCGACCGTGGCGCTGGGTGTTGGAAGGCTTGCCAGGATGCCACCCAAGGGGTCATGAGGCATGGCTAGAAAGCCGCCCATTACATTCTCCCCCACCTGAGTTGGCGACGTCCTCGGCGCCTTACTTGCAAGGTACTCATCAATTAGGCTCTTGTAGGATTTGAGGTTTGTCCCCCTCTCCCAAATATTCTCCTCTGCATCACGTCCCTGCCATTTCACCAAAAACTCTTGGTGATCTTTTCTTGAGGCATGAATCACTCTATCATCAATAATAGCTTCAATACATCTTTTCCCGGTTGTATTGAGGCCTTGAATACTAGGTATTGTGAGTTGGCTCCGTGAGGGATCCTCCGTATCTTCCTGAAAAGGTTTCAGGAGACTGACATGGAAGACGGAATGAATTTTTCACCAAGCTGGGGTATCCACCCGGTATGCAACTTTCTCAATGTGCCTTTCACAGGACAAGGGTCCAATATATTTTTGCAATAGGCGAGGGTCATGGACTCCCGCAAACAAGTACCGCTTTGGGATTTTGACCACCACTTTGTCTCCTACCTGATACTCAACAAAGCGACGATTTTGATCAGCATGCCTCTTCATCCGCTTTTGGGCTTTGACAAGATAGCTCTGCACTATCCAAATTTCGCTTCCGTCCTCTTGAGAAGCTAGCAGCTCGAGGAGATCTTGACATGTTTGGTGCATTCACAGTGTGTGGGAGTAGCGGCTGCTGTTCGGTAACAATTTCAAAAGCGCTTAATCATCGTGCACTCTTTGTAAATCTCTTGTGATATATTACATATGAGTTCTTTCTAAATTTCCCTCTTGTTCTTTCTTTCGAATGGATGGAAAGGCCGGTCCATGTATGAAAATAAAGTAAGTGTACTCTTTGAAAGTTAGCTTATTGTAGTACGGTCCACGTAGGAAAATAAAGTAAGTGCACTCTTTGAAAGTTAGCTTATTGTAGTGCGAAAGTTTTCTGAGTTATGAACAGCTAACGTTGGTTATAGTACAAAAGTTTTCTGAGTTGTGTAGCTGATTCGCTCAAATTACACCTTAACAATAGTGTAAGCGATCGATGTCAAATATAGTAACCCAACGAGGTTGGGGTCGAATCCCACAGGGAATAGGCGTGAAACTATTGTGCAATTAATGTAATACTTCACTTAGTCGTAATTCTATCAAGTAGCCAAATAAAATAAAGAAGTGTTTAATATGTAAGAAAGGAAAACTGAGAACTAATGTTTAAGAATAGTTTGAACGTGAGAACTATGAATTTTAAGAAACCAAGGTTGTGTTCCCGTTAATATAGTAGAATATTCTTGATATTGATATTGAATTCCGTTCTTGATATGCAATTGATGTTTAATGTATTTATC
>MCJB01019269.1:12500-17063 GCA_002018475.1 Nicotiana obtusifolia | reverse complement strand
ACCAATTATTCGCCAAATTAAAATCTACTTATTCCTAAGTGATTTCGTTAAACAAGGTTTAAAGCCCTGAATTTTTGTTATTTATTGATACCAAACTCTATCTCACTTTTCCAAGATAAGATAGCGTTAATTGGTATTCGTTAATGTTTGCAACCACTAACGATTAATTGAAAAACGAGAAATAAATAAATATCAAGCTTCTTTCGAAATTGGATTCAATATCAAACTCTCAATAACATTCTACCCATCTAGGGTTCACAACCTCAGCGTTTAAGTTTAGCTACACATGCTGATAATTAAAGAACAAGAAAGAGTAATTGATATCATCTTACAAAAATAGAGGGTCTTTGATCACCAAAAGCTTCTAATAATTCGAAAATAATCAAAGCCGTACTTTGTACTCTAAGTTCTGACAAGAATTCCTTCACAAAACCCTATAAAACCTATTTATAGAGGCCCAAAACCCGAGGCGAATGTCGGTCAGTTTTGCCAGGTTGGACTAATGCGAACCGCATTCCTGTCGCAGAACAGGAATGTGGTTCGCAAATCTTCATCATCATCGCAAATCACACCAGCCAGTTTTGCTCTCGTCGCATCTGGATTTGCAGTTCGCATGCTGACTATGCGATCGCAGAATGCGATCGCATTCTTCACACTAACTTTCACCCAGAACTCTGTTCATGTTTGCGATTCCACCAGGCCAATTTGCGGTTCGCATTCCTGTTTTGCGGTCACATTTGCGACCGCATTCTCGACCTGAAGGTTGGCCTAAAGTTCTGTCTTCATCTGCGATCTACCTGTAGAGTATGTGACTCGCATGTCTGTTCTGCGATCGCATAGTTACATCTGCGATGCTCCTGACCTCTTTTCTTGTCTTTAGCTGGCTTTTTGACTTCTTTTCCATACTTTTGGATTTCTTCACTCAATACACTACAATTACACTAAAATTGCATAAGTACCGTGATAATTAACAAGTAGAACAAGTTAAACTTTAAACAAATAGTATCAAAATGTGCCGAAATTACTCGGCACATCAACACCCCCAACTTAAACTCTTGCTTGTCCTCAAGCAACTAACACGATACTATCCTAATCTAGACTTTACTTATCAAATATGAAGCAATACTGACCATGGACGGTGTTTGTTGTTAACATCTCAAGCATAACCCTTTTGAACACTGTACCCCTCTTTGAATCATTAATATGTTCAAAGACAACCAATCAATTAGTGAACTTTGAGCCTCAACAAAGTAACTAAAGGCTACATTCAGCTGAATTTACTTATGCTTTACTCAAAGCTCAACTTACTATCAACCTAGCAGTGTATGTGCCCTCACTAGAAAGAAGGTCCCACTCTCACAATATTTATCATAGCAAAACCAAGGGACAAACGTACTAGTACACTCACTCTTAGAAGAGAATTTCAAGTGTCACCACATGCCATGCCATAAGCTTGCCCTTATTTTAATTCATCGCCTAGTTATAGGAATACTCGGTTAAAGATCACATAAGGACTTTGTAAGCTTGTAATGTCGGTTTAAGGAAAGGTAGGATATATATTTAGATAATAGTGGCTACTTCCCCCTTGAAAACTAATTACACGCTTCTTTCTTTTAACCTTTTTGACCCCATGGCCTCAATGCTTGGTCAACCTCTCTCCGAATGCTAATTGTTGTTTTTGCAGCGGAGTCAAGGCCTGTTTAATCAGTGAGGGAAATGTCTTCAAGAGTTAGTCTACTTTAGAATTTTCGTGATGAGCAATTAGACCAAGTCTTGAAATGGCTGGCATGTGTGAGGCTGATGGACCAGTGGTAGAGGAGGGTGCAGTTTCTTCAGCAACTGTAGATGTGTCAGGATTTTGGGGAGACAGGAGGTTTTGAGAGTCAATGTCTTCAATTGGGGTTGTTGTTGGGGCCGTTGAATCACTGATACGAGTGATATCTATATCTCTCGTAGACCTCCCAAGTTCGTCTTGTTATGGTAAGAATGGGACATCCACCTCTTGGCAGAGGGTGGTGATCAAACTTGGGAAGGGAAGTGATGTGGCCCGCTGAGTAGCCCGGATGCCAATTTCCTGGAAGATAAGGCTCCCCACATCAATATTAATACCCGTCATTATACATGCAATGAGAAGTGCCTTCTCAATGCTGATATCGGTTTCATTCCTGGACGGTATCAAATGGGAGGTGACGAAGTTGAGCCAATATTTGGCCTCCCTTGTGATGTCCACTTTGAAAATTTTCTTCCCAGGACTGATCCAGGCTGGAGTCCCCTTTGCAATGATGGACGCTATCCATCCACGTTCATTCTCTCTGTTAGAGTACTTTGCATCGTACTCTGTTGTGCCTGATTCCCATTCAGGGAAGTATAGTTCATTGATGTGCTCCCTGTCAAAAAACACAGCTTTACCCCGAACATGGACAGTGCCGGTGAATATTCTATTGCGTCTATGGTACGATGTTCGTGATGCTCCGTACGACGCATAGAACTCCCGGACTATTGACTCGTTATACTCCTTTGGGTCTGTGGTGAAGTACTCCCATTTTCTCGTTTTAATGTTTTCGAGAATGTGAGGGTACTGGTCCTGAAGCCCATTCAGACTCAACTTTTTCTCCACCAGAATCCTTCGCTTTGTGAGCGCTTCCATGAACAAAGACCTTGAACCTTCAACCCCAAAACGAAGCTGAAGGTCATCACCTCTCTTCCTTCGTGCCTCAGCAACCAGATCAACTTCTGGTACACAATCCTCCTCATCAGACTGGGAGGGGTTAGGTGTAGTTGATTCATTCCTTCCCCGTGTGGGTGGTTCTGAGGTTGAAGCGAAGGGTAGCTTTCTCTTTCTGGAATGCTTTTTGGCCATATCTGCATAAGTGGGAGATGTCAGTGACATTGTCAACAGTTGAAGAGAAAAAACAAACAGGAGAAATGACCACAGATTGACAGAAATGCGGCGTGGTTTGCGGTCGCATATCCACTATACGAACCGCAAACACGTCGCATTCTTGTGTGTAACATATAAAGGGTGGTTTGCGATGGGTTTTGCGAACCGCATAACCACTATGCGAACCGCAAATCCATCGCAGATTAGATTTGACCTTAAGCATGTAAGTACACACAAGTGAGATTGCATCCTCATCGCAAAACATGATATGCGATCGCATTTCAACCGCATACTTAACCAATGTGACTCAAACGTTCTGGTCTTGTTTGCGGTGACTCTGCGGTTCACATATTGATTATGCGATCGCAGAATCATCGCAAAACTCATCTTCCTCAGACACTTAGGGTGTAGGGATGCGGTCTAATTGCGGTCTACATTTTTAGTTTGCGGACCGCAAATACCTTCAAATACCCACGTATGTGCATCCCTCAAGCCAGGAAACCCTATATTTTTATTTCCATTCCAACGATTTGAACAGCTTTACTGAATCCTAACCCTAATCTTGCGATATAAAGATAGAAGATGGAGCAAAGGGTTAAAGTACCTTATGACGAAGATTGAGGTTTTTAGGGCAACAATGAATCCACTCTTTGAGGGTTAGTGCAGTGGTAAGTTTACTTTTCCGATGAAGATGGTCGGAGGTCTTCTTCTGTTTCCGTCTTCTCTTCTCTTTTTTTGTTTGCTTGTGGTTTTCGTGTTTTTTTTTATATATTTAGATTGAAGGGATTAGCAGAGGATGGAATGTGAATACTTACCTGGCAGAAATGCGATTACTTAAGGTTCGCAGAAGTGAAATGCAAACCGCATAATGGGAGCTTTCACCGCATTTTCATCAGTCTTGTGAGGTGAATCCTCTGTCTCTGTTTGCGGTGAGAATGCGGTTCGCATAACTCAAATGCGAACCGCAAATTTTTGTGCTTCATCGCATTTTTGCCCAATGGATTTGCTCAAGTGCCTGCTTTATTCTGCGGCACGAATGCGATTCGCATAACTGAAATGTGATCGCATTTTGTGCAGCATTGTTCACCTTGATGTTTTTCTGCAGTTTCAAACACTCCTCTTCAATTCGTATGTCCTTTCATCATATTCCTGCATTCGAAAACCCACACATGGGTTGCCTCCCATGAAGTGCTTGATTTAACGTCGCGGCACGACGATGCTAAGATGCCTCTGCAATCATTCTGTAGTTGGGATTTGATCATCATTTAGAGCCAGCTGCTCTACCACATGTTTTTCTCCATCTACACCCTAGTAGTGCTTGATTCTCTGCCCATTAACCTTGAAGGTACAAAGCCCATCTTCCAATGCTAATTTGACAGCTCCAAACCGGGAGACATCGACAACTTTAAATGGTGCTGACCATTTAGACTTCAGCTTCCCCGGAAATAATTTGAGTCTTGAATTGAATAGCAACACCAGGTCCCCCGCCTTAAACTCTCTTTTCAATATCTTTGTATCATGGACGAATTTCATTCGTTCTTTATAAACTGCTGCACTCTCATAAGCATGAAACCGGAATTCCTCTATTTTCAATTGTGCCAGCCTTAAAGCTCCGGCCTCCACCCAGTCCATGTTTAATCTCTTTAAGGCCCACATAGCCATATGCTCGAGTTCAACGGGTA
>MCJB01019269.1:0-7500 GCA_002018475.1 Nicotiana obtusifolia | reverse complement strand
CTGACCTTTCGGAGGAACATAAGGGTTGGAACTTCGGTTTGAAAAATTATTACTGTTGTTCCAATTTCCTTGATTAGGGCCACTTTGATCATTTCGCCATTGTTGGTGACCTTGCCCCTGCGGGTTTGGTCTCCAATGATTTTGTGTCCCTTGACCCTGATAATGTTGCCTTTGATAACCTCCCTGAGAATTGTTGACAAAATTAGCCTCTTCATATTCATCACTTTGCACTGGTTGCACATTCTCCACTATATTGACTTTCTTCTTCTAATTTTCTGTAAACAACTTCGTCAATACATTAACATTTGTGGCAAGTTCAGCAATCACCTAGTCTCGTTCTTGATTTTCCTTTATCAAGTTACTCATAGAAGGAGACCCAATTGTAATGCCACATGTTGTATCCTCAGAATGCCAATCTTGATTGTGTTTAGCCATTTTATCCAAAATCTGAGTTACTCTAGCGAAGGTTTTATCCATAAAGGATCCAGCAGCAGCATTCTTCGCTATTGATTGGTTCATAGGATCCAAACCCATATAGAACTTTTCCAGTAAGATGGAATCTGGAAAGCCATGGTTTGGGGACCTCACCAAATACAACTTGAAGTGTTCCCACGCTTCGTGTAGTTGTTCACCAGGTAGTTGTTTAAAGAAAAATATTTTGTCTCGGAGCTCAGATTTCTTGCTTTGCGGAAACCACTTTGACAAGAATGCCCGGACCAGTTCAGGCCATGAAGGGATGGAATTTGGAGGAAGGTTTTGAAGCCATTTCCTCGCATCTCCAGCTAACGAGTACTTAAAGCATCTCAGCCTTAATGCATCGTCAGAGACATTGTTTTGCTTGTGCGTCGCACAAACACCCAAAAAGTTCCTGAGGTGCTGCGTTGGATCGTCATCAGTAGAGTTTCTGAAGTATCCTTCCACTTTTAACATCAGAATTAGCCAATGTTTTACCTTGAACGTAGCAGCACCTATAGCTGGAGGTACTATAGCATTCGTATCTTCAATATATTCTTCAATGTCGGCAAACGGATTCTCTTCCTGCTCCACATCCACCTCATCTATATGTTCCACCATATCTTCCTGCCTACAACCACCAAAACAAACAACGTGCAATCAAGTGAAATTAGACTTATAGTAAAGTATACACTAATTAGAAATTTCAAAACCGTATTCCCCGGCAACGGCACTAAAATTTGATTCGCTCAAATTACACCTTAACAATAGTGTAAGCGATCGATGTCAAATATAGTAACCCAACGAGGTTGGGGTCGAATCCCACAGGGAATAGGCGTGAAACTATTGTGCAATTAATGTAATACTTCACTTAGTCGTAATTCTATCAAGTAGCCAAATAAAATAAAGAAGTGTTTAATATGTAAGAAAGGAAAACTGAGAACTAATGTTTAAGAATAGTTTGAACGTGAGAACTATGAATTTTAAGAAACCAAGGTTGTGTTCCCGTTAATGTAGTAGAATATTCTTGATATTGATATTGAATTCCGTTCTTGATATGCAATTGATGTTTAATGTATTTATCCAATATTTCCCAATACTTGGATAATGTATCCTCTTACGATTCTCCCGAATACAAAAGAGTCGATCTTAAGAACAACCAATTATTCGCCAAATTAAAATCTACTTATTCCTAAGTGATTTCGTTAAACAAGGTTTAAAGCCCTGAATTTTTGTTATTTATTCCTACCAAACTCTATCTCACTTTTCCAAGATAAGATAGCGTGAATTGGCATTCGTTAATGTTTGCAACCACTAACGATTAATTGCAGAACAAGAAATAAATAAATATCAAGCTTCTTTCGAAATTGGATTCAATATCAAACTCTCAATAACATTCTACCCATCTAGGGTTCACAACCTCAGCGTTTAAGTTTAGCTACACATGCTGATAATTAAAGAACAAGAAAGAGTAATTGATATCATCTTACAAAATAGAGGGTCTTTGATCACCAAAAGCTTCTAATAATTCGAAAATAATCAAAGCCGTACTTTGTACTCTAAGTTCTGACAAGAATTCCTTCACAAAACCCTATAAAACCTATTTATAGAGGCCCAAAACCCAAGGCGAATGTCGTTCAGTTTTTCCAGGTTGGACTAATGTGAACCGCATTCCTGTTGCAGAACAGGAATGTGGTTCGCAAATCTTCATCATCCATCGCAAATCACACCAGCCAGTTTTTCTCTCGTCGCATCTGGATTTGCGGTTCGCATGCTGACTATGCGATCGCAGAATGCGATCGCATTCTTCACACTAACTTTCACCCAGAACTCTGTTCATGTTTGCGATTCCACCAGGCCAATTTGCGGTTCGCACTCCTGTTTTGCGGTCACATTTGCGACCGCATTCTCGACCTAAAGGTTGGCCTAAAGTTCTGTCTTCATCTGCGAGCTACCTGTAGAGTATGCGACTTGCATACCTGTTCTGCGATCGCATAGTTACATCTGCGATGCTCCTGACCTCTTTACTTGTCTTTAGCTGGCTTTTTGACTTCTTTTCCATACTTTTGGATTTCTTCACTCGATACACTACAATTACACTAAAATTGCGTAAGTATCGTGATAATTAACAAGTAGAACAAGTTAAACTTTAAACAAATAGTATCAAAATGTGCCGAAATTACCCGGCACATCAGTAGCTTGGCAAGCCGTCCCTGAATGGGTTGTTGAAGCCAGCCCCCTTTGTAGGAAAACTTTTGCGACTATAAACAAATTAACTGTTTGTGTAGCTTGGCAAGAGCCAGCCCCCTTTTTGTAGGAAAACTTTCGTACCTATGATTAAGCATAAGAAGAACATGACTGGTGTCAAAGTTGATCAGCATCCAAAAGCTTCACCCAGTTCTTCTATGATCCGGTTACAAAGTGGCGGAGATACTCCTCCAACATGCCATTGAACTGCTCCGTTTGTCCATTAGATTGCGGATGAAAACTTGAACTATGGCTTAATTTTGACCCAAGGCACTTAAAGAGTTGAGTCCAAAAGTTGCTAGTGAAGCGTGAGTCGCTATCACTAACGATGTCTTTGGGCAGGCCCCAATATTTGACGACATGAAAGAAGAAGAGTCGAGATGTATCTTCTGCTGATATATACTGTGGGACTGCTATAAAGGTAGCATACTTGAAAAATCGATCCACTACAACCAAGATAGTTGTGAGATCCCCGACCTTGGGCAATCCGGTAATGAAATCCAGGGAAACGTTTTTCTAAGGTCTCTTTGGGACAGCCAATGGTTCCAAGAGTCCTGCTTGTGTCATACGTTCTGACTTGTCCTTCTGGAATACAAGACAAGTCTTCACATACTGAGCAACGTCATCGACCATTTGAGGCTAATAATATGCACAGCGAAGTAATGCAATGGTGCATTCTTCACCAGGATGGTCAGCCCACAAAGTGTCATGGCATTCCGCCAGAAGGGTCCTTTGCAGATCTCCTCCTTTGGGAACATAAATTCGGTTTCCTTTCACTTTCAAGAAACCATATTCTGTGTAGAATTGGTGAGTGTTGCCTTGTTCTACCAAATTAACCAAATACTGTAAAGCAGGATCCTTGATGAGTAGACCCTGTATCTGGTCTTTTATGGTGGTGGCTACTTCGCTCCCCCTTAGGGTGGCGAGTATGCGCACTGATGCTAGATCCGCTCTCTGACTGAGTGAAATGGGCAACATGATTAGTCTTCCCACTACGGTACTCCAGGTCGAAGTGAAATTCCGCTAGGAGTTCTTGCCACCTGGCCTGTCGACCATTCAGCTTCAGTTGAGTCATGAAATGGCTAACAGATGTGTTGTCTGTCTTGACCACGAATAGGGTTCCCAGCAGATAATGCCTCCAAAGGCGTAGGCAATGGACGACAGCCAATAATTCCTTCTCATGGGCAGCATAGTGCCGCTCTGCATCCTTCAGCTTCCGGCTCTCGTATGCTACGGGATGCCCTTCTTGTAGCAAGACTCCACCAATTTCATAGTCAGAGACATCCGTTTGTACCTCGAATGACTTGGCCAAATTAGGGAGGGCCAAGACGGGGCTATTAGACATAGCCGCTTTCAATGCGTTGAAGGCCTCTGCTCGCCTAGCTCCCTAATCCAAAGGCGTGACCTTCTTAAGAAGTTCTCTCAGTGGTACTGGGATGAGGGAGTAATTCTTCACAAAACGGCAATGGAAGTTGCATAGGCCAAGGAACGCTTTCAAGATGTGGACATCCTTAGGTCTGTGATAGCCTGAATCTTCTGTTTGTCCATCTTGATCTGCCTTTCCTCAATGACATGCCAGAGGAAGTCGATTTGTTTTTTAGCAAAGAAGCATTTGGACAGCTTCGCATATAATGCGTGCTCCCACAATCGTGTTAGGACCTTCTGCAAGTGCTCTAGGTGTTCTTCTAGTGTCTAGCTATATACGACAATGTCTACCAAGTAGACCACCACGAATTCGTCAATGTATTCCCGAAAGACTTGGTTCATCAGGGTGCAAAATGTGGCTGGTGCATTAGTCAAGCCGAATGGCATAAACAGGAAGTTGTATGACCCATATCTTGTCACGCACGTCGTCTTGTGTTCATCGCCCTCTATGATCCGAACTTGCCAATAACCTTTCTTCAGGTCTATTTTGGTGAACACCGTCGCACCACCCAATCTGTTGAACAAGTCTGCCATGAGCGGAATAGGATACTTATTCTTCACAGTGATTTTGTGTAGAGCCTGGTAATCCACACAGAGTCGTAAACTCCCATCATGTTTCTTTTGGAATAGCACAGGGGAACCATATGGGTACTTGGAGGGTACGATGATCCATGTGTCTAGCATTTCCGTCAATTATCTCCGAAGCTCGATGAGTTCGGGTTGTGACATTCTGTACGGCGCCTGGGCAGGTGGCTTCGCACCCGGCACCAAATCAATCTCATAGTCCACAGTGCGCCTAGGCGGGAGTCGCTTTGGCATGTCTTGTGGCATGACGTCTTCAAATTCTACTAGCAGCTCCTTCACGAGTGCAGGAAGAGGACCCGAGGAGCGTTCTATATCTTCAATGCTAAGGGTAGCCAAGAACATATGTTCATGTCTTTTGACCCCCTTCTTCAACAGCAAGGCCGAGATCTTTTCAGCGGCCATCTTCATGGGCATGCACGGAATGGTGCAGGGCTTGGCCCCATTTGTTCCCATCATCAGTAGCATGTCTGCATATGACACGGGCATGGTGTTGGTTTGCCTCAGGAATTCTAACCCCACTATCAACTCGAAGTCATCTATGACCACCACCCGCAGGTTGAATTTTCCTTCATAAGGTCCAAGTTTCACTGGTATTTCTCTGGCTATTCCACCAACTTGTTGTGGTGGTGAGCTGATAGCCTTGACACGACCTCTGCCCTTTCCTACAACTAGGCCAAGGCGCTCCACCTGAGTCGACGCTACATAGTTGTGGGTTGCACCCGTGTCTATCATCACCGAATGGGTTTGCCATTTACCTTCATCTCGACGAACATTAAGGTCCTCTTTTGTTTAGGAGGAGTCCTCTTATCCGCCTTCTTTTTTCCTTTCTTGATGATTGGGCAGGGGTCCTTCTTCTTATGGATACCAGCACTGGTTCCTGCTAAGACTTCAGAAGAAAGCCAACAATTGCATTGAAGGCACCTACTGGTTCGGTCTGGTCCGCATCATCGGATTCGTCATCCGTCCCATCATCAACAGCTTGATGGGCATTCATTATTCCAATGTGGTCCACCGCAATGACGGCATCCTGAAGAGGGTTTCCTCCCCCGATCGTTGTTGTTAGATACAGTGCTAGTACTGCCTGAGGAGGGAGCCTTTGATTTGGTTGCACTCCGATCTCCTCCACTTCTGCTTGGGCCAAAGTACTCGGATGGCCTCCTTTGTATCCTCCTTTGAAAGGCGTTGAGGCCTATCCTTCCATGCTTCCACTTGATAATCCCCAAGGCATTATGCTGCTTGGATCGCCTTAGGTAACGTGTCTACGCTTTGTCTTTGGAGTTCCATACGGGCATAGGGTTTCAACCCTTCCAGGAAAGTAAAGAGTTTGTCTTTGTCCCACATGTCTTATATGCTCAGCATGAGTGCGGAGAATTCTCGCACGTAGTCCCACACTGATTTGGTCTGGCAGAGCTCCCGTAGCTTCCTCCTTGCATTGTACTCAACATTTTTGGGGAAGAACTGCAAGTGTATGGCTGCTTTTAGTTCCGCCCATGTGTCGAGAGTATCTTCACCGGCCATGATGGCTTCGTATTTCACCCGCCACCAGAGTTTAGCATCACCCTGAAGATACATGGCAGCAGTTGCCACCTTCTTAGCTTCTTCTAGGACTCCCACGGCATCAAAGTATTGTTCGATGTCGAAGATGAAGTTTTTCACTTCTTTGGCATTCCGAGCTCCACTGTATGGATTTGGCTCTAGAATTTTCAGTTTCTGTGTCGCGGGGACGAAGTTCACAGCATCCCCGGTTTGGTTCCCGCCTCCTCGAAGCAGGCCTTGTAAAGCAGCATTGACAACGTTGAGCTGGCCTGTCAAGTTGTCTATAGTTTGTTGCATGGCAGTCACCCTGTCTGTCTCTTGTGCTCTGTGGGCTAAATCTTCGGCATGCTCCTGCTGGAGGCCCTCAAATTTCCTAAAAATTTTGGCTGCCTCTGTGGCTGCCGTTTGTCGGTCTCCTTCAGCGTCGCGACTAATATTTTCTATGTCAACTTCGGCCCGGTGTATCCTGCGATCCAAGTCGTCCAACCTTTGCACTAGGTTGGTCTTTAGATCAGGCATCGTTTCCACGATAGGCCGTAATGCGTCAACCGTCTCCTCAAGGGTCGCGATGCGATCCCCATGATTCACCATGGTCAGAAATGATGGTAATTGCAATGTTATCCCTCGTCCGATGTCGAGCCTAGGCTCTGATACCAACTGTTACGTGGCGCTTTCCTGAGATTCTTTGGAAGGGCAACGTAAGGCTAAGCAATCGATGTCAGTACGATTGTTGTCCGCTAACTGAGGTCATCTCTGTACACTAGATTAGATTGTCAGTGCCGTACGGGAAAACCAATGTCGCGAGCAACTGAAAACAGAACAGAGAATTGAGAATGAAAGAAAGCTTGATTGCATAAATGAAAGCTATTACAGAAAAGCTACGCGGTGTCGAGGGGGAGAGACACCAGTATAGAGAATTGTTTGCTTGCTAGAAAGTTTTGAATGCTTGATCCCCCCTAACAATGCTTAAAAAAAATAAACCAAAGTTACATGAATTTACCTAAAGAAGCTGTAGGGGCACACTAAAGGAAAATGAAGTAAATCTACTATATATTTACAATGAAAAGGACTTAGTCTTCTACAAGGTAGAAACAAGTCTGTTTGCAGCAACTTTGTCTTTAGCATCAGCATCTGCGCGCGGCGCTGTGAGCATCTGCCTGTGGCTGGGCGCTGGCGCTGGTTATCAGTGAGGCAACAGAGGCGCCTGTGCGTTTGTCACTTGGATTGGAGCTGCCAAGATCACGGGGCCGACCG
>MCJB01019258.1:9339-81140 GCA_002018475.1 Nicotiana obtusifolia | reverse complement strand
TTGACCTCTGCTCTCGATAATTATCTCTTGCAGTCCGATCATAAGTTCTGATAGGGTAGGTGGACCCCGAGAGGACTCCGAGCTGGTCATCTTCTACCCTGATCTTCGATTGATACAGGTTGTGTATGTCTGCCCAAGTGACAGTCGGGTATTCAATCAAACTTTGCTTGAGTTGTTGAGATGCCGTTGAACTATGGGCGTTGAGCCCCTGAGTAAAGGCCTGTACGGCTCAATCATCGGTAACCGGTGGCAAATCCATTCGCTCCATTTGAAAGCGCGACACAAACTCTCTCAGCATTTCATTGTCTCTTTGCCTGACTTTGAACAAATCTGACTTTCTTGTTTCAACCTTAATGGCACCTGCATGGGCCTTGACGAAGGTATCTGCGAGCATGGCGAAAGACTCGATGGAGTTCGGTGGTAAGTTGTGATACCACGTCATCGCTCCCTTGGGTAGAGTCTCTCCGAATTTTTTTAGAAGGACGGACTCAATTTCATCGTCTTCGAGATCGTTCCCTTTTATGGCGCATGTGTACGCCATTACATGTTCGTTCGGATCTGATGTCCCGTTGTATTTGGGGATTTCCGGCATGCAGAACTTCTTTGGTATAGGTTTCGGAGCAGCGCTTGACGGGAAAGGCTTTTGCACGAACTTTTTTGAGTCCAAGCCTTTCAACACCGGGGGCGCTCCTGGGATCTGGTCTACCCTCGAATTATACGTTTCCACTTTTTTGTCGTTAGCTTCAATCCTTTTTTCGCCTGACTCGACTCGCTTATTCAGCTCCTCGAGCATCTTTATGATTCCGGAGTTTATTCTCGAACCGTTTTCGTCCGGTTGCGCTGCGACTGGTTCATTTTGAGGGGCTATCCCTCGAGAGGAAATGGCTTCAACCCTATCCGGAATCTGACTGCGACTTTGTAATTGAGCTATGGCCGCTTGCTGGGCTTGCAGCATGTCGAATATCACTTTGAGGCTGATCTCGTCCCCTTCATTATGTTGAATCCTTGAATGGTATTCTCCCCGAACGCTGTTCGACGGGCCAGAGATCTAATCAGCGTCGACCGCCATTTGAGAGTTGGCGTCGATTGGAACCTCGTTATCGAACGCCATGTTATTTTCACCTTGGTGGTTGAACTCGTTGTTGACGGGAAGCGAGCGCGACATGACTATATTGTAATCTGAAAAACAGAAAATTCTGCAAAGAACAAGCGTAAAATAGTGTGTGATAGAAAATTGTATCAAAAGTTCACTATTATCCTTAGCCCCACGGTAGGCGCCAAACTGTTTATCCTAAAATACGAGTAACAATTGAATTTGTACGTGGTATTAAGGATACGTGAAACGATTTGACACAATGAAAAATATAACAGTGAATACGAATTGGATTAAGTAAATAAAGGAATAACCAAACCGTTGAGATTAAATAGATTTCTATGATGGTGCAGTATACAATGAAAAACAGATAACTTAAACAAGAGATATATAGAAATTGAGAATTAGTATTGCTGGTAACGTGTGTTGTGCTCTTACAATGAAATTAAACGCCCCTTTATAGGAAAGAGGAGAGTTCTACATATGGTAAAAGACTTAATTACAGGATGGTTTATCCCTAAAAATATTGGTCTAACGTCTCTGAGGATTGGGTCCATGATTTCCGCCGAGATATTTATGCTTCACGAGATTTCCGGCCTTCCCGTTACACGAAACTGATACTCTACCACAAAATGTCTTTACCCAGGCCGGTCTCGATTGCCTCATCCCGACCGCTCTGACTCCGAACCCAACGACGCCCGACCTCGAGCTTTCCTTCTCAAAATGCTGGTTCCGATTTGAAGCATTCCGACTCTGAACTTCACTCGGGCTCGATCTTTCTTATATGCTCGATTAGGTCCGACCTAGTACACAGGGCTTTATGGCTTTCAGAGGTAGTGCAAAGACCTAGGTTTCTCATTGAGGTTTTGAGGTGGCATGTCACATTTCTTTCAGTCCCTCTATTGATTTTTGATACATTAGAAAAAATTTACATGTTTCTTGAGAAGTCCCGAAAAGTGAAGGAAGGAAGGAATAGATACATTACATTGATGAGAAAATTAATTACACAATTCTTTACATTTCTTGTCTTAGCCACTTCTAAACCTCCTTGTACAAAAACTGAGATTTCGTCGGTGAAATTGACAATTTTAGAATCTTTTGTGCTTTTCCAGAATGTTTCCTAATAACTCTTTGACTTGTCAACGTTCTGCAATGACTTGAGATTCCTCCACAAGTATTTCCCACTTGCCATGTCCACAAAAACCCAGAATCCATTTTGAATCATCTTGGGAAAGTTACATGGAAATCTCACCTCAAGGGAATCGAATTCTTGTTTCTCTTTCTGGGGAGCATTAGTTGTTTCAACCATAGAATCCTCAGGAATTGTAAATTCTATATCTGGCGAAGAAGAACGAGCCGTCCTCCAAGTTAGATAACCAGCCAATAATGCCGAAAAGAACACCAAGATAAATCTTAAAGGACACATGATGATATTTTCCCCAGAATTTCTATGTAAATATCTGCAACCTCGAATGCCTAATTTGTGTCTTCCCTGTTTTTCTGCCAAAAGCTAGAAAGCGGTTGCCTTTTTATAAAGTAAAAGTGTTGACAAAGCTTGAAAGCGCGTACCGAATCCTGGAAGAAAAAGGAGAAGAAAGAAAAGGGGTTTTGGGGGGGCCCGGGAAGGAGTAGTTGGCTGAATTTTATGACTAATTCCCTTTGTTTTCGGTTTAGGTGATGGGATACGGCAACTGCAGCTGCATGTGAGATTTTTCAAATCGCTATATATTTACTACGTCAACGCAATATTCGCGCGTGCTTCTAGAAACATCCTTTTTATTTTTTGGCAAGTTTTCTTTTCTTTCCAAGAATTGTTTCTTTTTATCATTTTTCAAACCATAAATCCCAATTTTGAGTCATTTTTCAGATGTGTTTCGTATGATGGGAAATATTTTTTGGAAATAATTCGTTGTTCGGTGTTAAGTTGCCAGAGGCGAAATGGGGAAAATAACTTCATTTACATTTTTGGCGGAAGTTATTTCATTTGCAACAATTTTATCTATTAGGGGTCGTTTGGTAGAGTGTACTTGAATATTAGTGGCAGACATATATTCAAGGAAGCTGTGTCATACAACACCGTTTCATCGAAAGTTTTTACAATAAATATGTATTAATACAATGAAGAAACTAATAAGTAGAAAAAATGATACCACTTGACACATATTGTCTCTTGGCGTGTTGGTATATGTTTGATTTTGCTCTAAGAGGTTAGAGGTTGAAGCTGAACTAGCACTTATTTTTTGGCAAATATTCTTATTCTATAAATTTTGACACCACTTACAAAAATTTATGCGTATGCCCCTGCTGAATAGGGTGTATTGGTAATATTGGGATTATTTCTTATCAACTATTTAATTTGGTTTATTAAAATGACATCCATTGCAATACTTTTAAAAAATAAATAAAATTATTTGTTCGAAAAATACCCTCCATCTACATCCGCAAAAACGTTGGAATAGATTTAGCAAAGGTTTTGAAAGGGAGTTTAGTATTTAAATTTGTTTATCCGTGTATTAAAAATTATGGTATTGTTAATGTCAGAGTTTACTATGCACAAAAATAGTATTAACTATAGTGTATAACTAGTACTTAGATTAATTACACATAAATTAAAAAATAGTACCAAATAAAGAATTAATAATACCAAAAATAATACATGTCCCTAACATATCCTACCAAACGATCCCCTTAACTTCACGTCATTATTTGGCCAGCACATATTATCATTCTTTAATGCTGAGAAACTGTCATCAAATCATTATTTGATTTAATAATATGATTATCAATTTTTAGTAAATATTTTATTTAAAAGATATTTTTCTCTTCAATCAACCATCGAAAAATATTTTGTAAAAAGTAAGTCATTTTTCTAAAAGGAAAACAAAAAAATTCGTTACACAGACTTTTGTCTTCCCTCTTCCTTTTTCATAAAGTTCAGGGAAAATTTGAATTTTTTTCTTTTTTTCTTTCACGTGTCTCCCCGACTTGACAACTTAAAATGATCAGCATAAACAAAATATGTAAGTTGGAGCGTCGTCAGAAACGAAGGGTATTAATACGTTTGGGTAACAACGAAATCTTTTTTGAAGTAAACTTTTAACAGAAGACAAAAAAAGACTAATTTTGCAAAGTTTAAAAGCAAAATTGAACCTCTTTTAACTACCTTTTAGTACTTTTAGAAGGATAAATATAAACAAAAGTACATGTAAGTAAAAGATAAAATGAGAACTGTAGGGGAAATTTGGAAAATACATAGGTTTATGGAAAAAGGATTTTTATATACGTAACAATCCGATAGGTTGTGTTTTGAGTTCTAACTTCTCATTTCGTGATTTGAAACCTTACATAGCGTTATTTGATCATTTATGACTTGCATAGTCAATTTTGATTTTCAGAAAGTTTAGATGTGATTTTTCAAAGAAAACTTGATTTTTGAACTTGGAAGTTATTAGAGTTGACCACGGTCAACATTGTTAGTAAACGACCTCAGATCAGTGTTTTGACGATTTCAGTAGGTTCGTATGATAATTTTGGATTTGTACCCATGTTGGTTGGGGTCCCGGGTGACCCAAGGCAGTTTCAATGCTTATTATGAAAAGTTAAAAATTAAACTTATGAACTTTGAAATCTTTGAGTTTTGACGTGTGATTCTTGTTTCTTGATGTTATTTTGGTGTTTTGAGCTTACGAACGAGTTCGTATGATGTTTATATACTTATATGGATTTTTGGATTGGGTCCTCAGTGGCTTGGATGAGTTCCAAATTGATTTCAGGCTTTTGGAAGACATGAGATATGCTGGTGCTGCTGTTGCCGCAAATGTGAAGGCAGCATCACAAATGCGAGACTCGCATTTGCGAATGCTAGCTCGCATTTGCAAGATTGGGAAGAGGTCAGGTGGTTTTGCAATTGCGAAGCATTGTGCGCAAATGTGAGGTTTGCATTTGCGAATATTGGCTCGCATTTTGCGAAGGAGCTTAGCTTGGGGAAGGATCGCATTTGCGACGGCTTGGTCACGAATGCGATATTTACATCGACGCTAGTTCACAGTAGCGAGATGAGTGGTTGCATTTGTGATGTCTGCATGTGCGAACAACAGTTCGTACGTGCGGCATCCACAACTGACTAAATGGGAAGGGTTTCGTGTTTTAGCTCATTTTCTTCTATTTTAGAGATCTGGACTTCGTGTAGAGCCAACTTTTGAAGAGAAATTCATCTCAACTTCATAGGTTAGTAACTTTAACTTGTTTTTGATTAATTTTTATTACTTTCCATAGATTGTTATCCCTAAATCTAAGTTTTCATAGAGTAGAAATAGGATTTTTGGTTAGAACAAAGGATTTTCATATTTTAGAGATTTAGACCTCGAATTGAGGTCAGATCACGAAACAAAACACATTTGGATTTGGGGATGAATAGGTAGTCGAAATTTGGAGTTAATTTTGAATTTCAACCATGTGAGCCCAGCTTAACTTTTTATTGACTTTTCCAAATATGTTAAAGATTGAAACTTTTTGACACTAGGATAGTTTCTAAAGCTTATTTTGATTTGTTTGAATATTATTTGACTAGATTCGGGTTGTTTGGAGGTTTGTGCTAAAGGCAAAGCTTCATTGGATTATTGATTTGGTTCCGAAAGAGGTAAGAGTTGTGGTTAACCTTCAGGGAATTAGGATGTTATTGGGTCTATTTGTAACATGAATTACGTGTTGGGGACGCCGTATATGTAAGGTGATGAGTGCATATACATTTTCGTAGGTCAAAGAATGCGGGTAGAATTATTTTATGTTATGTTTTATTTATTACATACTCTTATTTGTTTTGTGCCTTGATTTGTTACATGCCTTACTTGACACATGCTTTACTTGCTACATGCCTTAACTTGATAGATACTATTATTTAATATATGCTTTTATTTAATGTATGCCTTATTGGGGTCATGCTTTTATTTAATAAATGTCTTTACTAGAACATGCCTACACTTGTTTTATACCTTATTTTCCCATGCTATATTGGGGATTTTGCGATCCTTTGATCGTTCGCATGTTAATAACCTTGGATCCTTATTATGTTACATGAGTAAAATTAGCTCTAAAACTTGGGATTTTCCATTACTACATATTTGTGTTCATCCTTTCCCTAGTTAATTATGCTTATTTATTCTCCTTGATAGTTATTATAGATTTCGCTATATTTGGATGTGTTGTTAGATGGTTCTGTGTGAATTGATATGTTGGATCAGGATGCTGCTGCAATAATATTAAGGTAATGATCAGGTTGACCGTTGCAACAATAGTATGTCCATGGGATTGTTTTGCCACCGCAACGATATTTATGTATGCGTTGGATCGGGTTATGCGCCACAATATGTGTTATGAGATGTGGATTTTTATTTGTGATATAGTCTTTCTTTGTGGTTTTGGTTGTGTTGATTATGGATATCATTCCTTTCCCATTGATTTGAACCCCTGAAAAGGGTTTTGGTTGTGTTGTTCAAGAATATGGTTATTATTATTGCTATTAGATTCTTTTACTGTTTCTTGCTTTTATTCGTACTATCATTACTATTATCTCTATTACTATTTCTGCTGCTTATTAACTGTGCAATTTAGTATGGTAAATATCTTATCATCGCCTCATCGTTACTTCGTCGAGGTTAGGCTCAATACTTACTGAGTACATGGGGTTGGTTGTACTCATACTATACTTCTGTACTTTTTGTACAGATACAGGTGTTGGTCCCAGTAGTGCTCCTACATGTGATTAGCTTAGACTATTCAAGAGACTTGAGGTAGTGCCGCATGCAGTTTGCAGACCCTAGAGTCCCCTTGCTATCATTTTATTACTGCTCAGTGTACCAGATAGTTTTGTATTTTCTTGTTGACTTTGTATTTAACACTCTTAGTAGCTTATGTACTTGTGTCATTAAATCTTGGGAAGAGGTTTAGACAACGTTAGGTTGTAGCCTTATTATATATTTTATGAGTTTTGGCTCTTTATCTTTATTATAATGTTGTTCTCTATTAAATTTGCTTTACTTATTGTTGCTAAGTGTTGGCTTGCCTAGCAAGCCGGATTTTAGTTCCTGACAAGGTATTAGAGCACTAGGTTACATAGGTCTCACGAGTCATGAGCAAGCTTGCCAGAGTCTGCAGGATTGGTACAGAAACATATTTACTTATCTTCTAGAGGCTAGAAGCCTTTAAGAAACTTCACTTTCTTTCTTTCTCTGTCGTTCGATTTTGTTCTATTCTAAAGTTTGAATTTTTTTCTCTTACTCTCTCACAGATGGTGAAGACACGTGCTTCAGCCGCAGCTGAGCAGGATCTGAAGTCCCAGGTCATAGCCGCTACGAGGGGTAGAAGCGGAGGCGGGGGTAGTGGCAGAGCCAAAGCCAGCCTAGGGCACATGCAGCAGCACCCGCAGCCACTCAAGCTCATGCTAGAGTAGCGCTAGCTGAGCATCAGATGGATCCAGAGGATGAGATTCCGGTGCAGGTTGAACTAGTGATGGTAGGCTACGAACTCGTATTTTAGATACATTTTACACTCTAATTACTACACTTTGATTGTATTTGATCCTAATTGTAGTACTTTGTACTTATTTTATGTGTTATGTTATGTAGGATGTGATTTCGAGTGAAGAAACGAGTTTGGAGATAAAATGGATGATTTGGAGCTTTGAAGTCTGAGTAGAAGCCCAAGAAATTAAGCCGAAATCACGTTCAAGGGTCGAGGACCAAGTCTGGATATCAAAAAAGTGAAATAAAGAGATTACTCTGATTTGCACTACCGCACCGCGCCATGCGCCGGGGGGGCGCTCGTGCATAATTCTTGCAGAGTGAAAAAATCAACTCTCTGAAGATCCTCACTAATGCAGCGCAATGGTGCGCCGCGCGGTGCGCTGCGGTAGTGTATTTTCTCGCCTAACTTTTCCCACTTCGGCTTGGAAAGGATAGTTTCATTTGGGCCCGTTCTTACATGGTATAAATACACCAAAAAACGTTTTTGGAGGGACTTTTGACCTTGGGAGCTTTTGGAGAGCATTGCAGGCTTAAAGACACAAGAATTCATCTTCCTCCTACCAATTCAATACGCGAGCTTGGATTGTTACATTGGAATAATTCTTTCTTATTCTTTAACTCTTTTGTGATGACTTTCTCCATATCTATAGAGTAGTTTACCTTAGCGTTTGACATGATTTGGTGTGATTTTATTCTTTATAGTGTTTAATCGAAAGAGGAATACTTTATCGAATATTATTGCAGCATATGCCTTAGTTTATTTTGGTAATTCTTTATAGTAATAGACAGAGCTTTTTGAGTTACTATTTAAATTAAGATTGAAAAATATTCACGAGAAGTTTCCCTTAGATCATTCCTAGCAATAGATTTTGTAAGTTTCACTGCACTTCACATTAGTTTATTTGAAACATTTAGATTTAATCGAGAGTGGAGTCTGAATCGGAAGTATAAGCTAATCACCTATTGAATTCTTGAGAATCGAATAGAACCTCAAGAGTGAAATACAACAGTGTCATATCCAGGATAGCAGTCTTGCACCTATCGTGTCAAAACCTTTATTCTTTTATCTTGATAATAACCAGTGCTTTACTCTCTAGTTCTCTGTGATCAATTGCTTTAATTTTAATAGTTAATTATGGTTCATAATCATTCCAATCAAAGTGTTAATCATCCTGAATAGCATTAAACCAGAAATTACTTAAACATTATTTAAATTTATACTATAATATCTTTGGCTAGCGAGCATCAATTTCGTGTTGTGTTTTGCCCTCGTCAGCTAGTAGGACCAACACAGGTCCTAGAGGGATTTATTGCTACTCCAGTACTCCAGGAAGCCTTAGTCCGTATAGTGGGCTTTATGGAGAGAATGGCTCGATTATGGCACCCGCCGCTTCTCAGGCCGGGGGAAGAGTTCAGACTTTCGCCATTCATACTCCGGAGCATATGAATTAGGGATATCAGACCTCATGAGTGTTATCAGTTAGGGTAATTTAGCCTATCATTGCCGCACAGCCTGAGGATAGGCCTGCTATGTCAGCTGATGAGCTAAATAGAATGGATAGGTTTCTGAAGTTATTAAAGGACGACTGGTTATTTTGAGCTTTAACATTCCGTTCGGCAATTTGAGACCTTGAATAGATTTATATGATGTATTATGACTTTCGTATATGGTTGGTTTTGATGTTCGCAAGGTTCAAAATTGATTTGATAGATTAATTCTCAATTTGAAAGCTTTAAGTTAGAAGAGTTAACCAAGATTTGACTTTTGAGTAAATGGCATCGGAATCGGAAGTTGATGGTTTCAATAGGTTTGTGTAGGATTTTGGACCTAGGCATATGTTTGGATTTAAATTTGGATATTCCTAGAATGTTTTGGCTCTATGTGTCAAAAGTAATTTGAAGAATTGGAGAGCTCATAAGTTTGACTAGGAGTTGAATTCGGTATTATCAGAATCCTATTGTGGTTTTGAAACCTTGGATAGGTTCATTTAGTTGATTGGAACTTGTGCGCAAAGTTTGGTTGTGATCTAGAATATCTAAGTGTAATTCGGACGTGTTCGGCAAATTAGAATGTGTGAAACTTAAGAGAATGATTTGATCTTCAATTCTTGATTTTGATGTTAATTTTGGTGCTTCGAGTCTTTGGATAAGTTTGAATAATATATTTGTACTTGTTATTATGATTAGACGAGGTCCCAGGGCACTCGGGTGTGTTTTAGATCATTGGTTGAGAGACTACTTAAGTTAAGAATTTTGAGTTTGACCACGATCAATACCGGGTCAAGAGGACCTCTTTTCGGTGTGTTGAGTGCGCGAGCAGGTTGGTAACATATTTTATGATTGAATTCGTGAGGTTCTGGATGCGTTTGAGTACTAAAAGTAAGATTTTACAATTGCTCAATTTTCTGGTACGACAATTTCGAAAATATCGGTTATGTCCCTAAGTTCATCCATAAATTTCAGAATTCCTTTAAAACTTCGAAATATCATGTCTCTCTCATTTAAGGCCAAATTGGGTCTTGATTTGGCCTCGTCACTACTCTACCGAGGTTAGGCTTGATACTTACTGGGTACCATTGTGGTGTACTCATACTATGCTTCTGCACATCTTTTTATGAAGATCCAGGTACGTCTGTCCGTGCCAGATGCTAGAGGTTGATTGAGTAGCTGCTTCTGGAGACTTCAAGGTATACCTGCTCGACGTCCGCATGCCTCGGAGTCCCCTTCTATTTTAGACATTCTACTGTTTATTTCTTATTTCAACCAATATTGTATTTCGAGGCTATTAGTACTTTCTTGTAGAGCTTATGACTTTGTTCCACCAGGTTTTGGGGAAGTGTTGGTTATTGTACTCTTGAGTTATTATTAATAGTGTAAAGGTTAAATTTGAAGTTTTAGTACTATTTTCGCTATTTCTCTATGCATGTTAGGCTTATTTAGTCTTAGAGATTATGAACCATCACGACTTCCTACGGAGGAAAACTGGGGTCGTGAAAGTTATGTTGTATGACCTTAGATTGTTCTCGTGTTACAACATGTTTAAGTCTTGTTGGTGTATGTTGTGAGACTAGTTTCTTGGATATGGCACTATTTGGCCTTCCTTGTTCATGCTCGTACATCCTTGGTGAATTTATGAGTTCTAGCTCCTTTTATTATTTTGTTATGAGACTTGCCATGTTGATTCCTATTGAGTGTTATTAGATGAATTAATATAATGGTATCAGGTTGCGCACCGCAACAATGTTATTATTAATATTGGGATCGGGTTGCGTGTCACAACGGTATGGACACTTGTTGATATTGATATTAGGATTGGGTTGTATGTCGCAATGGAAAGGAACTCTTGTAGTTAATCTCGGTTGTTATACTCTGCTACCATGTTGTGTTATGAGGCTCTGCTGTGGTGATATTCTGGGGCCCATTGTCTACTATTTTCTTATCTTTTCATTATGTTTCACTTGTTTCTTATATTGTTACTGCTTTTCTACTTATTTCTCTTACAGGTTTACAGTGAGTGTTTTGTCATAGCCTCGTCACTACCTCGTCGAGCTTATGCTCGATACTTACTGAGTACATAGGGTCGTTTGTACTCATACTACACTTCTGCACTTCTTGTGCAGATCACGGTGTTGGTCCTAAAAGTGTTCTGAGGTGATTACTCAAACCTTTCCAAGAGACTTGAAGTAGTGTTGCTTGGCGTTCAAGACCCTAGAGTCCCCTTCCTATTATTATTATTATTATTATTATTATTATTATTATTATTATTATTATTATTATTATTATTATTATTAATATTATTATTATTATTATTTTCTTGTATCAGACAATATAGCATTTCTGTTCAGACCTTATAGGTAGTATTCTAGTGACTCATGTACCCTGTGACACTAAATCTTGAGAGGTAATGTAAAGGGCGTATGGTTTAGACCTATTATCATATGTAATTGAATTTATTTTTATTATGTCTCAATATGCTGTTACCTGTTAGACTAACTTCTTATTTATTTTCAAGGGTTGGCGTGCCTACTAAGTCGTGTTATGCGCCATTATGGCCTCATAGTTGGGATTATGGGTCATGACAAATTGGTATTAGATCCCTAGGTTGTATAAGTCTCACGAGTCATGAGCAAACTTAGTAGAGTTTTGAGGATCAGTACAGAGAGATTTGTACCTATCATTATTGTTGTTTTCTGTATCAGACAATGTTGCATTTCTGTTCAGACCTTACATGTAATATTCTAATGAAACATGTACTATATGACACTAAATCTTGGCAAGTAATGTAAAGGGCGTACGGTTTAGACTTATTATCATATGGAATTGAGTTTATTTTTATTGTGTCTTAATATGTTGTTACCTGTTAGACTAGCTCTTTATTTATTGTTAAGGATTGGCTTACCTAACAAGTAGTGTTAGGCGCCATCACTATCCCATGGTAGGGATTTTGGGTCGTGACAACTTTGTGGGTAAATAATTTCTACCTGGATTTGGCTATATATCTCGATTTCTTAATTCTACACTTAGAACTTGGAATTTCGAAGTAAAAAATTGGGATTTTTGTCTACAACTTAAAAGGGGGAATATTGGAGATTTGAGAGTTGATTTGAACTCGATTTTGGAATCTAATAACATATATGGACTCTTGGGGCTATCAATATTCTGGACCTACCCTTGACTCGGGTTTTGAACATGTGAGCCCGGGTTGACTTTTATTGACTTTGATTAAAGACTGAAGATTTATTATTTCTAATTAATTCATATGGCTTTGTTAAAGACATTATTGAATTGTATTTGACAAGATTGGAGCCGTTTGATGTTGGAATTGAACCGAAAGGTTGTTTGTTGTTGATTAAAGCTAGTTGCGTTGAGGTAAGTCTTGTCTATCCTTGTAAGAGGAAATATTCCCCATAGGTGATCTATTTGCTACTTGTTGCTCGATTTAGGAGCCACGTATATTCGACTGACGAAACGTATATACATAGTTAAGTTATGACTATATCTAGTAAAATTTGGCTTATGATTTTTCCTTGTTCGGACTATGTGAACTTGTAATTCATATTCATTTATTTTATGACTACATGACAATATGTAATTGTGGCTTAGAAGCATGCGTAGGATTATGACTTGTCGAATTAGGCATAAGTGATTGTTCCATATCAAGCTTATGTCAAGCCGTAGTCATATACTTTATCTTATTGATTCATGATTTAGTGGTTAATTGGTTTGTCTCATTTATGTTAAATACAATAATAAGACTCTTGAACGGTGAAATTGCTTATTAGATTGTTCCGATAAATTTAATTATATGATTAGCCATATCCATCTTTTAGCCATTTGTACTTTTATATGCATTTTTATTATTATGATTCGCTGCCTTTAATTATATTGCCTCATACATATATTTGTGAGTTGGAGAGTTGTATATTGTGAGAATATGAGAATTTGGGAACTACAGATACCATGAGCGAATATTGATTATTGATGACATTGTGTGGATCGGGTTACACGTTGCAACGATATTATGTGTAGATCAGGTTGCATGCTGCAACAGTAGTATATGTGGATTGGGTTGCACGTTGTTGCACCCTATTTTGCACTAGTCAAAACAAAATACAACTAATGGTTCATCTAAATTTGATAAAAGAGAGTTGCCACCTAATATTTTAAGGTATATTAGGCTACCTATGGGTTTGCAAGATTATTATCCTAATGGTCTACAAACCGGTGAGATTTGGGTAAGGGTTCTACTTATTGAAAATTGTTTGTGATAAGAAGATAAAGTCTTTCATTTATTAAGAGAACAAATAAGTGATCAAATATAAAGAGTTTAAAGTGAGCAAAACTTTTGATTTTCGTTCTTTTACCTATTGACTTTTGCTTTGCCTATGTTCCTACACAATCAAAGTATTAGAGTAATCCTCTAATGAAGTTAGTCATTCAAAGATATACAAATGTAAAATGGCAAGCAACATCAAATATTTTTCAAAAATAAATGAGGGAGGGATGCTGGACTCTGGACTGTTGGGTTGTAAGCTAGCTAGGCCCAGAAGGATTTAAATCAAGGCGGCAGACGCCCAACGCGCGAAACAGGAGCAATCTAGACTTGAAATTGGGCTGAGTTCCCAATGGTACTCAACGGGCCCAATTCGAAACATGCACACAAAACTAATAAAAGGATAATTGGTGCATGTCAAATATAAAAATTAGATAAAACAGAAATTATGACAAAACTAATAATAAAGAACTAAAAAATGTGGCGAGATAGATTTCATTTATGTTAAATCCTGTGAGGATTAATAGGAGTTAATGATTAAAGACTTAGGGTAAATCCTTCTTTATGAATAAAATAATCCTGTGAACCTCTGGCACTTCAGTGTTCACGAGGGTCTCACGGACCCCGAGCAATGCTTGTGTCAGAAAAGGGTGCCTTATCCACAACTAGGTTTCACACCCAAATACCATTAACCACCTACTTCTAGTCTTCCTCATAGGCTTAAACACAAATGAAGGATCAACATAGTAATTTCATACTGCCAAGACACAAATAGTCATGGTAAACCCTGTCTGGTCCAAACGCACACGTAAGTATTCATGGTCGACAAGTAATAAAATGATAAGAAAGTATCGTCCCCACGAAGATTTATGATCAACTATTGCCTAAACTAAACAAGTTACGAGTTATTTGTTCAAGAAATTTTGAGGAAGATGATTGTGATTATTATTTAAAAAGTACTACGAAACTAATAAGTAAATAAGAAAATAAGATCTCAAGTAGAGAAAACAAAGACATAGAATTCAATAAGATGGAAATATTCCGGGGATTATGGGATTAATGTATCTCCCATTGCGTTTTTCTGGTTGATTTAATTACTTAATTTATCTAATTTGTTGATTAGCAAGGCTTATTTTGCTCGTAAAGTTCTTTGGACGCTTCACTCGCCTATTCAAGCCAACCTAAGACAATATGTCTGTAGAATCAAAATTAACAAGAACGCATGTGTATTTCCTGCAGAAATATCCAAGTAAGACAACTAGAATATGTCTATGCTAATCGCGAATCTATTCTCCGATGCCCGGATTCAGAAACTTACTCTATTCAATCTTATATGCAATCTATAGGTCCCACTTTCAAGTTCTACTATAAATTCGTAGATAGTACTACATTAGCTATGAAATAGAATAATTAAGTATAAGATTGAATAAACAAATTAATATCATAAAATCAAGCAATATCATCAATTGTCAAACAACAATAATCAATAACAATCCATAACCCCAGAATAATGAGGTTCTTAGCCACCCATGGCAATAATCAAAATATTATTTTTAAACATAAAAGCAATGAATACTAGATGAAGATGGAAAAATGATGAATTCCGTGCTCCTTTTGTGTTTCTTTACCTTTTTTTGCCTCAAAAATTCACCAACCCCTCAAAAATCCCGTTCAAGGGATATTTATAGGTTAGGGTCAGAGCCCCAAGGCTAAATCCAAGTAGAAATTGTTTAAAGTACGGACTGGGAAGAGAGACCAGGCCTCAGGGCTCTGCAAGGCCTGGTGTGAGGCACGCTGTAGAGTGGGCGAAGCGCAGTGTAATGCACGCTTGATCTCGCCCTGGACCAGGCGTCGCCTGGTCTGGAACCTGGTCCAATTGTTTTGCCTTATCATGCTCTTTTTTTGTATCTTTGACATCCATGTGCGCAACCTTTGACATCTATGTGTGCAACCTTCATGCATTTTCGTCCCTTAACAATCCTACATATAACAACGACACAAGTAAGCTCAAACGTTGCACATTTAATCGTTAAATCATTACAATGTAAGGTAAGCAATGCATTAAAAATATATATATTTATAGCCAAACATCACTACCCCACACTTAAACGTTGCTCGTCCTCGAGTCAACCAACAATTTGCATTATCTTTGAGCACTTTGCATTTAGACAATCGAAGCACACTACACCAATGACCACGGTTGATAGCAACAATTAAGCTAGAGCATATGCATTAAGAACACACTTCCCTTTAACTTTATGCCCTACTTCGAGGATAGTCACAGCAAAAACCACATGCTCATAACAATCCTAGCTTCGAAAACTGACTCAATATCACAATGCACATATGGATTAAACACCCAATATCATAGAGAAGTCTAATAACATTATCAATTGCTCAAACATATAAGGACTCATATATATCAAAGACAGTCTCTCACTCTCACAAAGAAGTCATATACATGCAATTGGTACCATAGTCTTGCCCATAATGTAAAACTCTGCTAATATAGGCTCACTCGATCTAAAATCAATTAGGACTTTTTTATGGTTGTAATGTGGTCTAAGGGAAGGGTAAGAAATTTTTTTGGAATAGTGGTTCACCCTCTAAACATGTTAACACATCACATAATAAACTTTAAGCGCAAATTCTTCAATCCACTTCAATTTCACAAATACGATAGTTCCCCAAAAATATGGCCTCTTTCTTTAAGCACCACTTTAATTTATACCCCACTAGCAAGAACAAGACAACAACTTATTCGTTTACCTTTTTTTTTATTCTCATTTTTTTTCAACTATTATTTTTCCTTTTTCAGTTCCGCTAGTGCTGTACTATTTTACAAACAAGTGCACATTTCTTTCTTCCATTTGCTCCATTTGAAAGCCACCCAAATTTGCTCCTTAATTATTTTAGCGCTCATTTTATAATTAAAATACTTTAAGAGGTAAAAGGATAAAAAAAATGTTGATTAAGACCAAAAAGGGCATAGGCCTGTAATGTGGGTGCCAAATAAAAGTCTATAGGCTCAAAAGGATTAATTAGGGATAGATTTTATTTGTGATAAGAAATTAGGCTAAAAAATATCAAAGAAAGCCTAAATTAAGTTTTCAAAATGAGCATCACCTAAAATTTCACTTCAACTCATATGCCGACAAGTTCTAAACTCAATCACAATAATATTGACTACACACAATCTCACTTCACACATGGCACATGACTCGCTAAGGACAGTCTCATTCCTACTCTCAAACAATGGAAGTATTCATAGAGCCACAAGAAGCATTAAGCACAAAGTAAACATAAGTCAAGCATAAGAGACATAGGTGTCACTAGACATGCTATACAATATATAAGGCCATCATGCTCAATTTCAAAAAATAGGGAAGACACTTCACATGTCAAAGCCTAAATATTCTACTATCAAACAAGTCAAGGGCGCCTAGTAATTACATCTTTCTTCCACTTTTTATTTCCTAAATTCCTAATTTAAAATAAAGAAACTATTACACGGTTCAAGCTATATCCCATGGAAAAGAATCAACGAACAAAGAAAAAACACGGGGGATTATTACTACCTAAAGAAAAATAAAAAACATATTTTTTGGATTTTTTTAGTTTTTTCAATTTTGTTTTATTAGACTTTAATCCCTCAAGAAAACCGCCTAAGTGATCTATCGTCGAGAGACATCTAAATTTTTCTAATAACTCTTTTTAGGCTAACTACCGCTAAAAAATAAGAAGCTAAGCTAAAAATTAGTAAACTAAAAAAATACTTACTAGCACTAACCTACTATACACATGATCCAGAGAATTCCCACCCCACACTTAATTTATGCAGTGTCCTTAATGTATATAAAACATTGAAAAACAAGTGAGGTGTAAAGAAAAACTCCCTGGTCACTCCTCATCATCACCCTCATCATAGAAGGCCATGTTCGCAGCTGACCAATCTACATCCTCATCCCTGCCTTAGGATCCTTATCAGCCTCATCATCAGATTGTTTGGGCTCAGCCTCAGAACACTCAGGTGTGTTAACATCTTCATCCTCGGGCAATCACTGACCCTCACGAGTAGCCGAATGCCCTCAAATTTGCAACTGCAGGTCCAACATCCCATAAAAATGGGCCATAATACTATCATCTCGAGCATTACGCTCAGCACCAGTGATTGCAGCCACATCATTCTCCTTCTTCAGTCGGATGCTGGTGATGTCCGTCCCACGGAGGGGTGCTGGGATGATTATATCGAATTCTTTCTCCTCTTCTACCTCTTCTCCTCATATATTAAGTCAACATGTTGCCAAACAATAGCCTATCAACCGTCTTATTCTTTCAAACAAGCGTCATCTAGTGACGTATCAAATAGCGCACATTAATTTTTAGTCCGGTCATTAGAAAGTACAACAAGCACACCCTATCTCTCCTGATCAAAGTTTCATGATTGCATGAAAGCAACCGAGTGTTAATCAACTTCAACAAAACTTGTGCCTCTATTTTCATCATCTTTTTCAAAAATTTCTTATGGCAGCCAGTCTTCTTGTCATGGACTCAGGCAGCCACATAATTGACACCACATAATGTGTATCTCAGCTCTCGATACGTTGGGCGGGCAATGACATTGCTCAAAGGATCATTTGGGACATCTGGAGTTTCAAGTAGTTGCATATGGATGAGGCTGAAAAGTCAATCAATCTACCCTGAATTAGGAATGTACTGCTCTAGATCATCTGGGTCAAATTCGATATAAAACTCATGTACAAGATTCACATTAATATCTCCATGGTTCCTAAACATAAAGCCCAATCCAAGCTCATGAAAAGATTACCATATTGCCAGATACTTAGCTCGTAGGCGGCGCTCCTCAACGGCCTTATCAGGATGCATATTCTTGGGGTGACAAAGCCTTTACCATGCCGTAAGAGAGGGGAGTATAGTTTTAATTCCATACTCCGGCTGCCCCTGGGGACTAGGACGTGAGTCTGCCATTGCTGCAACTGCCCTCAGTCCCTCAGCCTGGCCTGGTGGTGGTACAGAGGATGTCTTCCCTTTGATGGGGGCAACAACTTTGCCCTTTCCCTTGTCAGTTGGTCGCACCATCTTTGTTTTGTACCTGCATAAGCGAACGTCAGTCAACTTTAGATGGCATTCAATCAATTTGAAATATGGTTGTACGAACCCACACTTAGTAGTTCAGCATATGCTTGTCAAGTAATTCGAGGCTACTCAGACTTCATTCGTAGAATTTAAGCAATAATTCGCGCTACAGCACAACTAGTTCACGATGTACTACAATGTACGTGCCATGCTTGAACCCTTTAAACCCAGCTCCGGTGAGCCACCCCACACTTAATTTTGATGCTTGGGATGCTTATAACCCACTAGTGTATCAATCCCGAAAACCCGAGCTCCAATTAGGACAAACCGTGCCTTTGAGGCATTCTATCAAACACATGGTACACACTAGTATGGTTGAAGCTTTTATGTGGCTGAGGGATTGCCTCACCCTCCCAAATTGGCTTGGGATTCGAGTGTAAATACTCGTATGAACACAAGAATAACAATCCTATGGGTTTCATAGGATTGGGATATTCATGCACAATTTCTCATTCAAAGTATTCATAGATTTCGCAATTTGCAATTTTTACCTCAATTGTTCGCAAACTAGAGGAGAAGTAAAGAAGAATCTATACCTTGAATAGTGTAGAGGAGGAGAAAGTCTTCAATTACTGGTGATTTTTGAGTGAGTGTTTGAGTGAGATAAGAGTGGGAGGGATTTGGTTGATAGAAAGAGAGAAGGAGGAAGGTGGTAGTGTGTTTTGGTGTTTGTGAGAGAGTGTTTGTGCGTGTGTTGTGTTTTATGTTGTAAGAGGGTGTTAGAATGGGTGCTTAGGATTTTTAAAATAAGACAAGAATAGAAAACTTAGCTGACGACCGGTAGTGTGGCACAAGTTGGACCAGGCGCTAGGCTAGGCGGCGCCCAGTGTAAAGCAAGGAGCAAGCATGGCGACGCCTACTCTGTAGCAAGCAGGACCGGGCACCAGGCTAGGTGACGCCCAATGTAACGCGAGATGGGGAGTGTGATGGGTTGGGCTAGGCCAGCTCTGTAGTGAGCTTCATCGTGTTCTGGAATTCTCCATGAGTTTAATTGGCCTCTTGCACGCTCCCATAAATATTCAAATATCAAAATTCAACTAAGACTCGTTAGTACCTAAAATCAAAGTTAAAAAGCTAATTACGCTAAACTACACTACGAATTGGGTTGCCTCCCAACAAGCGCCTTAGTTAATGTCGTGGCATGACGTATACAACATCAAATGGTTTCCTCCCATGAAGTGCTTGATTTAACGTCGTGGCACGACGAAGAGTGTTTCTTCAAATATCCACCAAGTCTATCAAAGTTTTGTGATGGCGAACGCCACCGCCCCAATAGTGTTTGACTCTCTTCCCCTTGACTAAAAATGTGTCGTTGCTTTTAGGATCCCGTAGCTCAACCGCTCCATTCTTTGTAGCCCACGCTACTTCATATGGACCCAACCATCTAGGCTTGAGCTTCACAAGAAAGAGGGTTTAGAGTTTTGCTAGCATAGTAAATTGAGTATAACACTTTATTTTTCCTCTGGCCCAATATGGCTCCAATTGTCGTGTCACTGGCATCACACATCAACTCAAAAGGCTTTCCCAGTTTGGGGCTGTGATAATTTGTGCTGTCACCAATCTCTTTTTAGGCTCCTCGTACGCCTTCAAGCAAAGCTCATGAAACTTGAAGGGTATATCCTTCTCAAGAAACCTGCACAAAGGAGCATAAATCTTAGAAATCTTTGATGAATCTACAATAAAGACCTGCATCTCCCAAAAAGCTTCTGACTCCTTTGACAGAGATTGGAGGTGTCAGTTTATCAATTGCATCCACTTTTTCCTTATCCACCTCCAACCCATCTTTGGATACTTTGTGCCCGAGTACAATTCCTTCTCGTACCATAAAATGGCACTTCTCCGAGTTCAGTACTAAGTTCGTCTCTTCACACCTGGCAAGCACGTTACTCAAATTTGTTAAGCATTCATCAAAAGATGGTCAGAAGACCGAAAAATCATCCATAAATACTTCAATAAATTTTTCTACCATATTAGTGAAGATTGCCATCATGCACCTATGAAAAGTAGCGAGTGCATTGCACAACCCAAATGGCATTCGCTTAAAAGCATAAGTGCCATAAGGACAAGTGAAGGTGGTCTTCTCTTGGTCCTCTGGTGCAATTTCTATCTGGTTATAGCCGGAATAGCCAGCCTATCTAACATCTGATCAATAAAGGGAAGGGGGAAGTGATCCTTTCTAGTAGCATTATTCAATTTTCGGTAGTCAATGCAAATTCTCCAACCTATGGTAGTCCTAGATGGAATTAATTCTTCATTTTCATTTATGACCACTGTCATTCCACCCTTTTTAGGAACACACTGTACTGGACTAACCCACTTGCTATCAGAGATGGGAAAGATAATACCTACATCGAGCCACTTTGTGACTTCCTTTCTTATCATTTCCTTCATAACTGGATTCAAGCGGCCTTGGTGTTCCATACTCGGTTTGTTCCCATCCTCCATGATAATTTTATGCGTACAAAATGATGGGCTAATACTACGAATGTCAGCCATGGTCCATCCAGTCGCCCGCTTGTTCTCTCTAAGAATGCGAAGCATCATTTTTTCCTGCAAAATAGATAACTAAGAAGATACAACAACAGGTAAAGTTTCATCAGCACCCAAATAAGCATAATGAATATGAAAGAGTAAGAGCTTGAGTCCTAATTTGGGAGCTTCTTCGATGGACGGCTTGGGGGGTGGCCTAGTTGCTCTATCTAGAGGCTCAAAATCAATCAATCCTTTGATGTAAGAACATGCCTCCATATGATGCACCATCCCCCTCACCTCATTATCCAAGTCAATGCTGTCAAAAAACATAAGTGCCTTTTCTAGAGAGTCATCTAGATACGTAACCACATCATTTTTTGATTCTTTTTTTTCATTTACAGATATCATAGCCTGGTCCTCATAATGACTTGGCAGTTGAATTGCCTTGTACACATTAAAGATGCTTCCACATTATCAACCTGGAGAATCATTTTTCCTTCACGAACTTTTACCACAGCATCACTGGTGGCTAAGAGAGGTCGTCACAAGTTGATTGGGACATGTTCATCAGCTTCAAAGTCTAGTATAATGAAATCTGCTGGAAGAATAAATTGCCCAATCTTTAGTAGCACATCTTCTATCACCCCTCGGGATGGACAATAGATCTATCAGCAAGCTACAACATGACAGTAGATGGCCTTGGGGTCCCAAACCCCAATTGACTGAAAAGTGAAAGAGGCATCAAATTTATGCTAGCCCCCAAATCACAGAGTGCCCGTCCCACATCTACCTCACCAATTCGAACAGCTATGGTAAAGCTCCCCCGATCCTTCAACTTTTGCGGCAACTTTCTTTCAATTCTTTAGGTGCACTCTTCAGTAAGTGCCACCGTCTCAAACTATGTCAACCTTCTTTTGTTAGCTACAATATCTTTGTTGTACTTAGCATATTTTGATATTTCACATAACACATCAACCAATGGAAGATTCAATTGAATTTGGCTCAGTGTATCAGAAAATTTGTTGAACATCATGTCATCATTTTTCCTCTTTAATCTTTGTGTCAAGGGAGGAGGTGGCCTTGCAATTGGGGTCTTTTCACTTTCCTCTGTCTCTTTCTCAGTTTTCACCACAGTTTTAGGAACCAGTTCGCCCTTAGGATTGACTTTTTCTTTCATTCTTTTTGGTAATTCCTCCAAATCTCTGCCATTCCTCAAAGTTATAGAATTTACTTGAGGATTCTTATATTTATCACTTGGAAGGGCACCTGCAGATCGAGTATTTTGTTGTGCAGCCAACTGCCTATTCTGCCTCTCTATATTTCAAAATTTACTCCTCAGTTACTGGTTGTCTATCAACAGCTTTTTTAACGTATCATTAGTGCTTTCTTCTACCAGTTGAGGTGGATTTTGAGGCTAATTGTAGTTCCCTTGAGGCCTTTATTGATTTTGAGTGGCCTGGTTTCTACCCTACAAGAAATTTGGGTGATTCCTCCAATTGGGATTATAGGTGTTCCGTATTGTGTGTTTTGGTTCATTGGACCTCTACCTTGCTGGCCCACATAATATATAGATTCGGGATTCACTGGACATTAGTCACTCATGTGACCATTTCCACAAATTTTACAACATATGGCCATCTCTTGAACCTGATGCATCCGATGCCTTTGACTCACTGCCATCGTAGCCACTTCGTTGGTAAGTTTAGAAATTTCTGCCTGCATGGCTAACACCTCATCTAGCTCATCTTACCTGTTGCTTTTTGTTTTATCATCCTTTTTGGCTAACCCTCACCTTGCCAATTATGATTATTTGCAATGAAATTGCTTAGCAGAGTTTGAATATAACTATATGTCTTTAGCATGCAACTTCCTCCACAAGCTGAGTCTAGATTCAATTTGAAGGTCTCATCCAACCCATCCACAAACGTATGTCCTAGTACGTCATCTGTCTGACAATGATGTGGGCAGTCTCTGAGGAGTTTTTTGTCTTTCCCAAGCTTGACGAAGAGTCTCACCATCTCGTTGTTGAAACCCAAGAATCTAGCTCCTCAGTGCCTTTTCCTTCTTAGTGGGAAAAACATGATTAAGAAAAGTTTAAGTGGTTATATCTGATATCTCTAGAACGAAAAGTTTGCATAATTGATAAGGAGCTGGACTCCTTACTCGAAGAGAACTCTATCCTAGATAAGGGAAGAGTTAGAAGTTAAAGATAACTAGAACTTTTCTACCAAGAAAGAGTAAAGCATTACACTTTTAGTTATTTCCTATGCTACTAACTCTATATATTTCAGGATGTTGTCATTTTATAGGTACGCACAAACACTGAAGTTAACTGTGAGTGGAGAGCAAAATAGCAAGGCATTTTGCAAGCAATTCCTGTGTGATTCAAGTTTGCGAACCTGAAGCTATATGAACCAGATGGAAGAACCAGTTCCAACTGTCTACCTTTTATTCTAGTTCATTTGTAGTAGGACTTTTGAGTTGTACCTTTCAGCTTTCTTTAGAAGCATTTGTACTAGGTACTCTGAGTGTAGTGTTCAAGTTAGAGTTAACTTGAAACTGTCGCAACAGTTTGAGGCTGGTTGCCACAAAGGGTTAGAGGTAATCCTTAGGTTTACAAGAGTTTTGTAAACGTTGTTTTGGCTCAGTGATTTAGTGAAGTGTTGGGAAAAACCCTACTGGGTAGTAGGTCGTGGTTTTTTCACCTTTTGAGCCGGGTGTTTTCCACGTAAAAATACTTGTGCTCTTTACTTTCTGCATTTATTATTCTGCAATAGTAGTATAAGGAACACATAGAAGAATCAAGTCCTTCTATAATCTGTGCACGCGAAAAATTAGGCACCAGACAAATCACCCCCCCCCTCTTGTGGTATTGAAGTATAAAACATCAATTGGTAGCAGAGCAGGTTATCCTTGAAGAGGCTAACACCTTAGGAGAAGATCAAGATGAGTGCACCACCTGGAAATTGGGAAGGGCAATCCACTGCTTGGCCACCACTCTTTAATGGCCAATACTACTCTTGGTGGAAGAATTGAACGAGGGATCATATTCAAGGAGAAGACTATAAGCTATGGGACATTGTCACTGATGGTCCACTGGCAACCTTGAAGTAAAATTCTAAAGGAGTAGATGTGCCAAAAACAAGAGCGGATTACAATGCTGAGGACTTGAAAAAGTGGGAGAAGAATGCTAAAGCCAAGAAATGTCTTGTTTGTGGGCTTGGTCTAGATGAGTACACCGTAATCCAAGGTTGTTCCATTGCTAGGAAAATTTGGGACACACAGCAAATGTCCCATGAAGGAACAACTCAGGTAAAGAAATCCATAGGAACTCTACTATATTCTCAGTATGAGAACTTTGTTATGAAGGATGGGGAAACTATTCAGGAGATGTACACAAGGTTCACTACATTGACAAATGAACTAAAATCTCTTGGAAAGATTATCCATGAAGAAGAAAAAGTTGAGAAGATACTTACTAGGGTCTTGCCAATCTCTTGGAAAAGCAAGATGCTGCCATCTAGGAATCAAAGAACATTGCCACTCTCCAACTAGATGAATTGATTGGGAATCTCACTGCCTATGAACTTAGGAGACAGACCATGAAAATGGATGTACCTAAGAAGGAAAGGATCTTGGAACTCAGAATCACCAAAGGTTCTGATCAGGAAGATGAGGAAATGGCTATGATCACCAAAGACTTCAAGAAATACCTGAGGAGAGGAAATGGTTCTTCAAGAAGTAGAAGCTACAACAAGGCAAAAGCTTCTGAGAAGAAAACCAATGATGGCTGCTACAAGTGTGGAAAGACTGATCACCACATAAAAAACTGTCCTTTGTGGGAAATTGAATGGAAGAAGGAAAGAGATAAACAAAGGAATAGGAAGAAAAAACAGGTTCAACCCAAAAAAACTACAACGAAGGATAAACCAAGGCTATGGTTACTGCTCGGGGAGAAGGCTCAGATGAAAGCTCAGATGATGATGATGATGATGATGAACGAGCACTTATGACCATTGGAGAATCTGATGATGAAACTGAGGTAAGTGTCTTTCATCTTAAAGACAAGATTAAATGCTTGTCTAAAGAAAGTTTATCTGAGTTACTACTAGAGTTAATTGATGAATCTGAGGATGTGAATAATGAAAGGAACATCTATCGAAAGAATGTGTGATTTTGAGAGCCAAATGCAATAACCAGGAACTTAGGGCTTGTGAAACTGAAAGTGAAAATACTGTGTTGAAGGACAGGGTCATACACTTGACACAACTGTCCTAGAACTTAGATCTCATAATCTAAAATTGAAACTAGGAACACGTAAAAAGACCACTGATCACACACAACTCACTTTAGAAGAAAATATAGAAAAAATGATGATGAGTTGTATAAAAGGGATGAACAGGTAAGAGTCCTAAAGGAGGATTTGAACAAGGTCAAGCATGAGCTAGACAGAACTTGTAAATGGAACAGGTCCTCTGATGTACTTTCATGGCTACAAGAACATCATAGTAGCAATAGAAGAGGACTTGACTTTGGGAACTCTACACCTAAGTGGGATCCCAAAAGAAAGTACCTCATACTCCCTGAGAAAAACATTTGCACACACTGTGGTAACACTAGTCACTATAAGAGTTAATGCACTGCATAAGAGAAGGCAAGTCAAAAGAACAAAAATTTTGTTCTAGGGAAACAAAGGTTGTCAAGTTGGGCTAAAAAGAATTTGATTTATCCTTTTGCTTATAGAGGGACCCAAACCAGTTTGGGTTCCTAAGACTAACCCCTGATTTCTTTTTGAAGTTCCAAGTGAAGGGAAACAACCAAATATGGTACATGCATTGTGGCTGCTCAAAGCATATGACAGGAAGCAAGAACCGGTTCCTTTCACTTGAGGACCTTAAAGGAGGTAATGTCTCCTTTGGAAATGGAAAGAAAGGTGAGATCATTGGGGTTGGAAAGGTAGGTAAGACTGATTCTCACTCTATTGAGAATTTCTACTTGATAGATTGACTGAAGTACAGTCTAATAAGTGTATCACAATTGTGTGATAGGGGTAACATGGTATCCTTCACCTCTACAAAATGCTTTGTGATTAATCTTACCTCAGACAAGATAGTTTTGCAGGGAAAAAGAGTGAACAAAATATATGTTGTTGATCTATCCACACTTTCAGATAATAAACTCACTTGCTTAAGCGTGTTAGATAATGATCCCTTCCTTTGGGACAAGAGACTTGGACTTGCCAATCTAAGCCAACTTAACAAACTAGTCTCCAAGGACTTGGTGATAGGGCTGCCTAACACTATGTTCAAGAAAGATAAAGTTTGTGAGGCTTGTGCAAGGAGGAAGCAGGTAAGATCCTCTATCAAAAGCAAGAAAATGGTAAGCACTACCAGGACGATGGAACTGGTCCATATGGACCTTTGTGGATCAATGAGAACATTGAGCACAAGTGGTAAGAGATATGTTATGGTGCTTGTTGATGATTACTCTAGGTTTACTTGGACATTTTTTTTAACATCTAAAGATGATGCATTTGACATGTTCACTTCTTTTGTTAGAAAAACTTAGAAACAACTAGGTAATCAACATGCATCAATTAGGTCTGATCATAGTATTGAATTTGAGAATGTTAAATTTGCTGAATTTTGTGATGAGCATGGCATAAATCATAACTTCTCTGCTCCTAGGACTCCACAACAAATGGAGTAGCTAAAACAAAGAATAGGAAATTAGAAGAAATGGCTAGGACTATGCTTCTTTCTAGTAAACTGCTCCACAGCTTTTGGGAAAAAGCCGTGAACACTGCAAGCTACATCATGAATAGGTGCATGAATAGACCTCTTATTGAGAAGACTCCCTATGAGTTACATAAAGGGAGAAAGCAAAATATATCCCATCTTAGGGCATTTGGATGTAAGTTCTTTATGCACAATAATGGTAAAGACTCCCTAGGTAAGTTTGATCCCAGAAGTAATGAGGGAGTATTCTGGGGATATTCCTCACATAGTAAAGCTTATAAGATTTATGACAAAAAACTATGTGTGTAGAAGAAAGTGTACATGTGCTTTTTAATGAAACTAACATTCCTTCTGAGAGGCAGCAACATGATGATGAAGCAATTGGGCTAGTAAGAAATTCAAATAAAACCATAGCCCAGACTGATGATGCACCAGAAGAAGGAACAGGTGATGGAATATGTCCTTCCACCCAGGGCAACCTGATTGGGGTAACTGAATAAAGAGGAACTGATCCTCAAACCTCGAGTGAACCTGTCTATGAACCTATTCCTCATCAACAAAACATTGAACGATCATCTAGAGGAAACCAGCTGGTTGTGAAACCTTACAAGTATCAACATTCTTATCCCATTGAGAACACAATTACTAATCCAACCTCTGGAATCAAAACCAGATCTTCTTTGAAGAATCTCTATGCTTTTGATACCTTCTTATCTCTTATTGAACCTAAAAATATTGCTGAGGCTTTGCAGGATGCATACTGGGTGAATACAATGCAAGATGAACTCAACCAATTTGAGAGAAGTCAAGTTTGGCATCTGGTACCAAGACCCAAGGACAGATAAGTAATTGGCACAAAATGGGTCTTCAGAAACAAAGTTGATGAAGATGGAACAGTTACAAGGAACAAGGAAAGATTGGTGGTTCAAGAATATAGTCAAGAGGAGGGCATAGACTATGATGAGACTTTTGCTCCAGTTGCAAGATTGAAGCAATTAGACTCCTTATAGCCTTTGCTGCTTTCATGGAATTCACTCTCCATCAGATGGATATCAATAGTGCCTTCCTGATCATGTATACAAGCTTGACAAGGCACTTTATGGGCTCAAGAAGGCTCACGAGCATGGTATGAAAGATTGTCAAAAATTCTTGCTTGAGCATGGCTACAAGATAGGTAAAATTGACAGTACTTTGTTCTTGAAAGTAAAAAGGTAAAGATCTATTGGTAGTTCAGATATATATTGATGATATAATCTTTAGAGCAACTACTGGCAAGTTAAGTAAAGAATTTGCTAAACTAATCAGGAGTGAATTTGAAATGAGTATGATGAATGAGCTTAATTTCTTTTTAGGCTTACAAATTAAACAAAATTCTAATGGAACTATGATCCATCAACAAAAGTATGTGAAAGAGTTGCTTAAAAGGTTTTAAATGGAAGACTCCAAAGAAATTGACACTCCTATGGTAACAACCTCAAAATTAGATATAGATGAACCTGGTTCATCTGTTGATCAGAAGATGTATAGGGGAATAATTGGCTCTTTATTATATATCACTGCTAGTAGACCTGATATTGTTTTCAGTGTAGGCCTTTGTGCTAGATTTCAGGCAAATCTAAAAGAGTCTCACTTGACTGCTGTTAAGAGGATCTTGAGATACCTAAAAGGCACCACTAACCTCTGTCCATGGTATCCAAAAGGTAGTAATTTCAACTTAGTGTGATATACTGATGCTGATTATGTAGGTTTTCTTGTGGATAGAAAGAACACCTCAAGTATGGCACACTTTCTTGGATCATGTCTTATGCAATGGGCTACCAAAAAGTAAAATTTTGTGTCCTTGTCTACTGCCGAAGCTGAGTATGTGGCTGCTGCCTCATGCTATTCTCAATTGTTGTGGATTAAACAGCAGTTAATGTCCTTTGGAATTGATGTAGGTTGTATCCCCATATTTTGTGATAACGCATGTGCAATTAGTATGACCAAGAATCTGATTCATCACAAAAGAACAAAGCACATAGATGTTAGGCATCACTTTTTGAGGGACAACTATGAGAAAGGTTTGATTACTGTGGAATTTTGTGCTATTGACAAGCAAATAGATGACATCTTCACAAGAGCTCTAAGTAGAGATCACTTTGAAAGAAACGAGTTAGAATTAGGGATGATTAAGATCACCTAAAAGGAACCAGTTCTAACTCAATATTTGGTTAGATAAGTTGTGAATTTTATAAATAATTAGATTAGGTTTTGCTCAGTTTCATACTTTTACTAGTATACTCTTGTGCCATGTGCTAAAATGTCTCATTAATCTCTAATGATGTTATCTTTATTTTCTTAGAAAAATTCAGACTTACACAAGAGAATTCAATGAAGAACCTGGTTCATCAAGATTACATGGTATATACTCCACTCCGCATATTTTGAAATAACCATATTTGGATCATGAGCAAAAAGAGAGTCATATTTAATCCTAACCTCCCTCAAGCCTATCCATTACAAATGAACCAGTTTCACCTATAAGAGAGTCCGCAGCGCCATAATTGCCTAGATTCTAGGAAAAGTCTCTAACGTCTTTTCAAACTGCCTCCCAGTTGATTAGACTTTTGAGCTTCTAAAAAGCTGTCATTACCAAATTAAACTCTCCCTCCTTACGTTGATTTGGCCTTACCCATTTTCTCACTTCTAATTTTTAGCCGCCAAACAATTCTTTCTATCTACTCTCATCTCTTCTACACACACATACCCTCATCTCTTCCATACACACATCAATGGCTAACCTTTTTGAAAACCCCTCATCACCATCCAAAGAATCATCAACTACACTATCTATCACACCTTCAACCACACCCACCTCTAAGAAAGGAAGGTTCAAGATGCTTGCTCACAAAGTAGTCGCTGAAGGAGAACAAATCAAGAAAATTAATGAGCAATTGAGGGCAAGCCAGGAAGAAGGACCCCAAAAATCTGAAGAATCATTTAATTCTGCAATTGAGGGGGAAGAAACTGCTTCATCTGAAATAGAGCAGGTAACTTCTGGTCCTAAGGTTGCATCTGAAATAATTTCTGGGGTTGGTGAGAATTTGAAAAATAGATTTGTTATGGTTGGAACTATTACTGGGGTTGAAATTACTAAATCTTGAAAATTAGTGGTAAAGATAAAAATAAAAAATAAAAAGAGAGTGAGGGTGCTCAAGGTGATGTAAGGGGAAAGGCAAAAGAATGAGTAGTTGAATCTTCACCTACTCCAGCTGAATTGACTGAAGAGACTGGGGCTATGGTGTTGTGGAGTGAGGATGCTACTGAGGAAAAAGAAAGCTGGAGAGTAGAAGGGGGTAGAGTCTGGTGATGCAAGTGGAGTTGAGGGGTTGGTTAAACTGAGGAAGAGATTCCAAGAACCTGTTCCATCTACGTAGGAACCCTTGACCTACTGAAACGAGTGTCTGACAGCTACAATCTGAAAAAGAAGAAGGGTTCAGGAGTTAAAATCCCTGGAACTGCTAGGGAAAACAAGAAGAGAAAGGATGCCTCTTCCCTGTAGAGACTCCTCCTACAAGAGAAAGACCTACAAGGAGTCACAAGAAGCAAAGTGAGGCTGAATTGAATAGAGCCCTAGAAGAGAGTAAAAGAAAAGTTGTTGTAAAGGGGAAGAAGACAGTGAGTGAGCCTGTTGAGGCAGTTGAAATTGAGGAGATGGACTTGGTTCGTCATGATAAGACAAGACATAGGAGGTGGAGGTTGTGATCCAAAGGCAAAGAAAAGAAAGATTTCGAAAAAGAAGTCACCTTCAAATATTGTTGATGCAGAGCCCTCTACCTTGGCAAAAAGAACCAGGTCTGCCAAAAAATCTAGGAAAGTACAAATAGTGGAGGAAGAGGAAAGTTAAGAAGAAGAGAAAACTGATGAAGTGCAGGACAAGGCGTTTAAGTTTGGGAAAAGCACCATCTTGAAGGGTAGACTCCTCGGGGACTTAGAGGAGGAAGGCATGATGATGCTACTGGAAAAATTACAACTGGAAGGTTGGAAGGACATGGTCCTTCAAATGGAAGGAAGGCTTGCCAGAACTGAGATTGTGGAGTTCATGGCAAATTGTGAGATCAAAAATGGCAGGGTCACCAGTGTGGTAAAATGAGTGATTGTGAGCTTTGACGACAAGGAATTGGCACAGATTTTGGGAGTACCTGCTAAAGGGTACAATGATTACAAAAATCTAAAATGGCCAAGCCTAGAAAACCTTTCCACCTAACCTGCCATTACAAGGAAGTTTGCTGACAATGAGGAAGAGTTTCAGCTTAAGATTGAGTACAAAAGTGAGATGAAGCCTGCCCACAAAGTGCTATTTAAATTTATTAAAAAGGTCGTGTTGCCCAAGCAGGGAAGAAGGCACATTTCCACCTTCATGGACCTAGTCCTTATGGAATGCCAGGATAGTGGGAGGCAGATCAATTGGTCTAGGTTTATCGTCCAGCTTCTTGATAGGGTTCTAACTGGTACCAAAACTCATGCCATACCTATGGTTTTATTCTCACAAATGTACTTGCTCACTTCAAGGTACCCCATGTTAGTACAAGCAAAGATCACTTTGGGGCCAACACCTTGACAACATGTGACTATGAAGTCCACACTGCTCCCAAAGAACCTGATTCATCTAAGAAGGTGCCTGTGAATGGCAAAGTAAGAGCCTTGGTGCAGGAGAATGGGGATAAGGATACTAAGATTGAGAGGCTAGATGAAGTAGAAACTGAGAGGGATGCTCTCAGGATTGAGCTTGCAAAGGAGAAGGAGAAGAATGAAGGCATTCTTCATGATATGTTGAAACTGATTCAGGCCAGAAACCAAGAACCTGGTCCTTCCTAGCTTTAAACCCTTCCTAGCCTAGTTAAAAAACCAGTGACCCGAATGAGATGTTTTTTTTGTTCTTTTTGCTCATTGTGCAGTACACGTTATTTCCTTTTATGCTTTGTGGATGACTATTATCAATGCTAATCAATTGTTTTAGCTATAATTATTTTTTGATATTTCTTAGATGGCTAATATCCTTAGATTGATAAAGAAAAAGTTGAATCCATGATTGCATTTGAAATAGCCCCAGCGGTCATGAGTAAGGTCTACTAAAATCGGGTTATCTAACATAGTTGTGTAACTTTTTGATGATACCAAAAGGGGAAGATAAGTGCTTTTTACTTTGGACTATGATGTTTATAACCTAATGAACCTGGTCCTTGATGATTTGTGACCTTAAAATGAAATGTGTTCTAACATTGTGTTGATGTTGATCTGAGTTGAAACAGTTCTCATGAATACGAAAAGCACAGAGTTTGTCATCATCAAAAAGGGGGAATTTATTGGCCTAAGTAAGTTTTTTTTTATTATAGACAAAGGAACTCAAAGAGAACTCTATCCTAGATAAAGGAGGAGTTACAAGTTGCAGATAACTGGAACTTTTCCACCAAGGAAGTGTAAAGCATTAGACTTTTAGTTATTTCCTATGCTACTAACTCTATATATTTCAGGATGTTCTCATTTTACAGGTACGCACAAACACTGAAGTTAACCGTGAGTTGAGAGCAAAATAGCAAGGCATTTTGCAAGCAATTACTGTGTGATTCAAGTGTGCGAACCTGAAGCTATATGAACTAGATGGAAGAACCAGTTCCAAGTGTCTGCCTTTTTTTCTAGTTCATTTGTAGTAGGGCTTTTGAGTTGTACCTTTCAGCTTTCTTTAGAAGCATTTGTACTAGGCACTCTGAGTGTACTGTTCAAGTTAGAGTTAACTTGAAATTATCGCAACAGTCTGAGGCTGGTTGCCACAAAGATTTAGACGTAATCCTTAGGTTTACAAGAGTTCTATAAACATTGTTTTGGCTCAGTGATTTAGTGAAATGTTGGAAAAAACCCTACTGGGTAGTAGGTCGTGGTTTTTTTTCACTTTTTGAGCTGGGTGTTCTTAACGTAAAAATATTTGTGTTCTTTACTTTCTGCATTTATTATTCCGCAACTGTAGTATAAGGAACACATAGAAGAACCTGATCCTTCTATAATCTGTGCACGCAAAAAATTAGACACCACACAAATCACCCCCCTCTTGTATAGTATTGAAGTATAAAGCATCAACAGGACTAGGCTTTGCTGCCTCAATCACCGGTCTCACTTTATTTTTTTGCCATCTTGATTGGCCGTGGTTGGACAAGGATGCCCAACTCTGCAATTCTTGCTCTTGCATCCGCCGCCCTCCTTAACCTGTGGAAGAGTCTTTCGGGTTCAGGATCAAAAGGTGGAAGACTATTCAAACTGTTACTTCTTCTTAACATTCAATGTGAACGCCTGTAGGGTCAGAAACAGCAAAACAAATTGACTCCCGAACAAAAATAAATAAAAGCTTATTTCAGACAAGTAGCTAATTTCTAAATCCCCGGCAACGGCGCCAAAAACTTGTGGGGTCCAAATGCAAATTCAAGTTTACGCGGTCAACAAGTAATAAAGTGATAAGAAAGTATCGTTCCCACGAGGATTTATGTTCAGCTACCGCCTAAACTAAATTAGTTACGAGTTATTAGTTCAAGAGGTTTTGAGGAAGATGATTGTGATTTTTATTAACTAAATTACTATGAAACTAATAAGCAAATAAGAAAATAAGATTGCAAGTAGAGCAAATAAAGACTTAGAGAGAATACAATTAGATGGGATTCGAGGTTACGAGATTAATGTATCTCCTATGCATTTTTTCGGTTGATTTAATTACTTGATTTTTCTAATTTGTTGATTAGCAAGGTTTATTTTGATCGCAAAGTTCTTTCGATTCTTCGCTCGCCTATTCAAGCCAACCTAAGACTATAATTCTATATATCAGAATTAACAAGAATGCATGTGTACTTCCTTCAAAAATAACCAAGTAAGGCAACTAGAATATGTCTATGCTAATCGTGAATCTATTCTTCCATGCACAGATTCAAGAACTTACTATATTCAATCTTATATGCAATCTATAGTTTTCACTTCGAGTTCAACTATAAATTCGTAGACAATACTCTATTGTTAGCTACGCAATAGAATAATTAAGTGCAAGATTGAATAAACTAATTAATCTGATAAAATCAAGCAATAACATCAACTGTCAAACAAAAATAATCAATAACGACCCATAATCCCAGAATAATGTGGTTCTTAGCCACTCATGTTCATGACAAGAATCAAAATAATATTTTTAAACATAAAAGCTATGATACTAGATGAAGATGGAAGAATGATAAATTTCTTGCTCTGTTTGTGTTTCCTTGCCTTTTCTTGCCTTCAAAATTCACCAACCCCTCAAAAATCCCATTCAAGGGGTATTTATAGGTTAGGGTCGGAATCCCCAAGCCCAAATCCAAGTAGAAAACATTTAAAGCACGAACTGGGAAGAGAAACTAGGCGTCAAGGCTCGTGAGGTCTGGTGTAAGGCGCGCTGCAGAGTGGGCGATGCGTAGTGTAACGCCCGCTTGATCTCGCCCTGGACCAGGCATCGCCTGTTGTGGTGACTGGTCAAATTTTTTTGTCTTATCATGCCCTTTTGGTGTATCTTTGATGTCCATGTGTGCAACCTTCATGCATTTCCATCCCTTAACAATCCTGCACATAACAAGGACACAATTAAGCCAACATTGCACATTTAATCATTATAACATTACAATGTAAGGTAAACAATGCTCTAAAAATATACATATATAGCCACATCAAACCCTCTAAAGGTTCAACACACAAAGTGTTAAAAACTGTGAACAAAAAGGGATGTTGTGATTCATTATCAAAGCCAAGGGCATAGTATTGACTTAAGAGGATTCATATCAGATACACAAGCAGGCATGAGATCACTGTGAGGACATATTCAAATAAGAAAATAGAGAATAGATAATAGATAGGTTTCACTGCTCAAATATCCTAGACCCAAAAGTGTTGACATACAAGTATTACACAAAGGTAAGTATAGGTGTATGTTCTGTTGACTTTACTATAGATTAATTGTTCCAGAATTCTCCCAGGCAAGTTGAGATTATATGAAGAGGTTCAAATACTTCTAAGGCACCAACATAGCTAAGACAAGACATACATCTTACTAAGACCTCATCATCTTAACAATTAGTCTAACCACTCACATTACACTAACACTTGGACATGTAAATAGGTTCACTAACAACACTTAGTTCACGAGTTTGTGTATAGATTATTACAACACCATGACTTAGCTTAATAGTCAAAATCATTCAACAAGGAAAAATCATTAAGGTCTGTCTCTTATGTAGAATCACTCACTCAAACCATTTCATTACCACAGAAAGATTTGGTCTACTATAGGTGAACACATAGATGTAATGATAAACCTCTTCAAGTTACTGTCATGAAATGTCATATGAGTATAGCAAAACAAATATAACAGGTATGAATTGAGGTGTAGAAACTAGTAATAGTCATGATATCAAAAAGTTTCATGTAGCAGGGCTCAAACAATCTGGAAATGATATTAATTCCAGAGAATAATCGCATTTAGATCTTCTAACATACTGACAGACTTCATTGTATGATCTCTTCTATTTCCAATTATCATAAGAAACATAAAAAAAATTCAGTTGTAATAAAATGAATAGTTCACTAACTAAAGTCCAAATAAGTCATTAATGACACAATCATGTTCCTAGAACTAAAGCAAAAAACAGCACATCACAAACATCAAGATGGCTTGCTCTTAATCAGTGTTCTCAAGAGTTTCTTAAGGGTTTGATTTTAGAGCTAGTTACTTAACTAACATATGACATGCAACATTGTTAACAAAGGATTTAATAAAGCCTTAATAGAGTCAAAGGATAACAGCTATGCAGAGATTACTGGATATGCAGAACAAGCAGGTTATCACATTTATCAGCTGAGACTGTTAAATTAGATAGGCTGAATGCAAGGCATAAAATACAGGAAACCACTTATAAGACCAACATAATGTCACGAGTAGGAGGGTCAGATAATCTAGAGGTACAGAAATACAAAGATAAGTTTAGGAGCATGATTTCAATTAGCTTAGCTGAACTAGTATTACTGTTCAACTAATGGAGGTATATTATGCATAAAATCATCATAAGAATCAACTTAACTTAATCAGGGGCTTGGTCAGGTTAACTATGAGAATATTACTTAGTTTGGAGTCATTTGTTTACTAATTGAATCATGAAAGATAATGTTCAACAACACAGATTCGATAGTAACATCAATATAGTATATCTCAATAAGAAAATCCCTAAGTTAATAATGGAAATAGCATGCAAAGGCTGGTCATGACAGACACAATTTTGTATCATTAATAACCAACATAAACGATAGAAAACCAACTAGAAAATCATCATGAACACAGAACCATACCATTTATTCAAAATAACAAGGGGTCAGTGTGTATTAACCTTCTACAGGGTAGCAAACCAAGTAGGAGGTGTTCAGTAGATGTTTAGGGATCCAAACTCAAGACAAGTATAGCAGTTTAACTCAAACCAGAGAAAGGAAAGACAATAGAAGATATTAGAGAGCACACAGTGAGAACCCTTAAATTTGGCTCTTTTCTTTTGTGTTTCGGATGGTATTTTTATGCTGGTAGGTGAAGACATTGAATGTCCCTTTTATAGTGGCATTCAAGCCACTTAGGGTTCTGGCAGATCCAAAATAGGTAGTGGATAGTGATGATAGTCGGATAATGATGGGAACATAGGTGAAATTAGTGAAGAACAGAGGGGAAAAAGTAGCACGGATTTACCTGGGCAAGAGGAGATGGCCGTTGGATACGAAGACCCATCGGACAAACCCTAATGTCTAGAGGTCATTGCGTTGACCTCTGGACAAAGAATAATGATGATGATCTTGTAGATAATGGTCATGTGTGCCCTCGACTTGAAGGAATAGAGGAAATATTGGCGAATTTCAGGTTGCATAGTTTAGGTCTAAGGTTTAAAGTAGGGCTTTTGAATTTTGGGTGATGAAAACGGAAGTAATCAGCTAGATTCATGGATTATAGGGACATATAGGGTGATTTGAGGTTTGAATCTGTGACCTTGCACAAATTTGTATAAGATTTCTGGTGATTGACGGGTTGATGAGTGAGAGAAAAAAGAGTGGAACCGGAAAGAGACGGGGCCGAGTAGGGTTGAAAATGAATAGGGTTGGAGGGGTGTTTGGTTGGTTTAAGATGCGAGATAGAATCTGCGCTTTTGGATCTTTGGATCAACTCCCTTGATATTTTGGGGAGATAAGAATCATTAAATTGTTTTTTGATGAAAAATTGGTGGTCGTTGGATCTTTGTAATCCAACGGTAGAGATGGGGTCTAGCAAAGATTTAAAAATAAAGGGTATAGAGATGGATTAATGTGGATCATTGATGATCTAGGCCAACGGTCCAGATCCTTTTGTGCTTTCTTTTTGAGTGTGGAACATGGGCGACGTGGCACGATGCCATTGGTTTAGAGGATATGGCGTGGATTGCCATCATGGAATAGATGAGGTGGTTCTGGAATAGGTTAGGGGTTTGGGCTCATGTATTTGGGCCAAGAACGGTTGAAATAGAATTTAAACCATCCACTTTAAGTTTAATTGATTAATTACAATTGTAGCCTTTTGAGCTTTTAACACCTTTAAAAATTAACTTAATTAATTCTAATTAAACGGGATAAAATATAGTTATTAAATATATTATAAACTACTGTAACTAATTATTTATTTATTAAAATACTTTATTTATTGAATGGTGAAACTAATTTTGATTAATTAAAGTAATGAAAGCAATATACTTATAAATCAAAGACTAATTCATTAAATTAATTGTAAAAATATATATTAAAATATAAAGGTTATTTTAATAGTTCCAAAATAATAGGAGTAGTATAATTCACAAATATTTAATACTAAATTGCTATTAATTCAACAGTGTTAATAATTATTACGTATTATATTTTAGAAAAATATGTATTATTGATTAAAAGTATTTTATCACATTTATTTACATTAATAAGAATAAATATTTTTAACTTTGAAAAGAGAGGGTCAAAATTGGTCATCAACAGTTGCAGCTCTTTGACTTGGGATGATGAAAGAGTTTGCAGGCAAAGAAGTTGATTTAAAGATCAATTTTGTCCGGACTCTAGGCATGTATTGCAGAGATGGTATATGGATTTGGGAAAGATCATGAGTTGTAAGATTAGGGACCGAATTCTGGCTTTGAATCACCTACATACCTCGGGCTCAACGAGCGTCATGCCTCATGTAATTCTGGAATGATGATTTGGAGAGGGTAGCACTTGCAGGAATTGCATCAGTGTCGTGTTATGATGACACTATAGGATAGAGGGATTTTGGAACCCGAATGACTTCATCGATTGTAACTTGATTAGGAGAAAGATTTGATGATTTTGGAGTTCTCCTGGTCAAATAGAGCAGGGGTTTGGATCCTTGGCTCGCTTTTGAGTTTGTTGTCCCTCAAAGTGATGTAACTTGGTTTGGTGCTTAGAAGAAGTTCCACGTTGTAGTCTTTGATCCTGCGAAAGAAGACACAAACATACCTATATATCATAATGCAGATACGTTAACTTATGATGTAAATATACAAAAATGATGATGCCTGACCGCCAGCTAGCTATTATTTGGGATCTTGCAGCGATGGGATGTTTGAATTTAAAGTCTTCGAGCTCTGGAGCATTATTTGGGATTCCGGGGATGGGCCTTTGAATCTGACTTGGTTGTTAGCCGGGTTGTGTACTGTTCTGCAACTGTCGGAGCTTTGAATCTCCACTGATTTGAGTACCTTCACGCGATGGGAGTAGTTGAATTTGAAATCTCTACACAATGGGAGTATCTCCACGTGATGGGAGTATCTGACTTTGAATGCAAAAGTCTCCACATGATTGGAGTATTTCCGCGCAATAGGAGTAGTTGACTTTGAATGTAAAAACTCTCTGCATGATGGGAGTATCTGTGCATGATGGGAGTATTTGACTTTAAATGTAAAAATTCATGTAATCTGCATAAATAAAAACATCAAAACATTCAAGATAAAGCGCAGAAGTAAATGAGGATGCCCAAGAGATACTCTTAACTGCAGAATTAATTTACGGTCGTCGATCGGTAGGACGTATGGTGGAATTGGATGGTCTATCCTTCAATTGACAGAGTCGGTGACGAGGTTTACAACTCTCTATTTGGAATTTCCAATGTGGCGGAGCGACATTGCGATCTACGTGAAGTGCTCCAGTTGGCGAAGCGAACAGTTTGCTATATACAGGGCTTTGATTGGCGAAGCAGACGGTTTGTTATTTCCAAGGCTCAGATTGGCGGGGCTAGTGGTTTGATATGTAGATGGTGCTCCGATTGGTAGAGCAGACAGTTTGATATTAAAGGGCACTTCTATTGCGTCGAAGACTTGACTCCAGAATACCTACAAAGAATTTGAAGTTAGTTTAGCTATATGAAAAAAATGGATTGAATAACAAAGGAGAGATAAGGGCTCATGAGATTGTAGCGGGTCTATCATTGATTCTGGTACGCGCTGGTGTCCTTTGATTCCTGTAAATCCAGCGCTCAAAGAAAATTCTTAGCAAGAGGGGGGGGGCATTGATTTGTGTGGACCGTAGACCTGGCTTTTCCCCGAATCTGGTTGGTTATGCCATAAAGTTTAGTGGGTGGAAGAGTAGAATTTCTTTTAAAAGCTATTTTGAAAAATCATTTATGTCTAGGGTAAACGCCGATGCTCTGGATTATGACATGTTTAGAAGTTTCTTGTGACATGAGTATCATTTTTGGATGGCTCTATTCTGCTGATAACGATCTCCTAGATGTGCCCCTGATGACGTAGCTTCTTGTCGTTGCAGTCACGTCCTAATCTCTAAAAATGCATTACTAATGCTTTCCTAGGGTTATGACCAAATCTTTTTAGGTTGCCTATGTATCCCAGCGGAATCAGGTCTGAACGTAGTTCGAGGATGATAAAATGATGAAATGAATTATAATGATCGAGCCTGACTCAAGCAGCCTAAGTATCCAAATGGAATTAGCTCAAAATGTAGTTCGATTTTATAGTAGATGCAAAGTGATAAAAATTTGAAATTATATGGTCAAGTCTAACTCAGACTGCCTACATATCCTAATGGAATCAGGTCAAAACGTAGATCTCTTACAATAGATAATTGAATCCAATGTGGATTGCCTACGTATTCCTGCCAAAGGAAATCAAGTCGTGACGTTGTTCCGGATACATACAAAATTATATTTGGATTTTATATTACAAGAGGGGGAGGGATATCGGATCTTACCTTGGTTGCCTACGTATCCCACTGTGGGAAGTCAGGTTAGGCGTAATTTTGATACAACAAAACCCTAACTCTATTATCTTTAAATGTAGTATCTCTTGACTGCGTCTGAATTGATAGGCTTTGTGCTGGCTCTACCATCTATTTATGTTAGGATTAATGCTCCTCCCAACAATACTCGATAGACCACATAAGGACCTTGCCAATTTGGCGCGAACTTCCCCATGGCCTCTTCTTTATGGGGGAATAACTTCTTCAAAACCAGTTGCCTCGGCGTGAACTGTTGAGGTTTCACTTTTTTGTTGAATGCATTGGTCAATCTATTTTGATAGAACTGACCATGTCATACTGCATCCATTCTCTTTTCATCAATGAGCATGAGTTGTTCTTTCCTGACACGTATCCATTATGCACCATCCAGCTTGGCTTACTGGATAACCCTCAAAGATGGTATCTCGGCCTTTGCGGGTATTACAGCTTCTGTGCCATATACCAACATGTACGACGTTGCCCCAGTAAACGTCCTAATATTAGTGCGGTAACCAAGTAAGGCAAAGGATAGCTTATCGTGCCACTGCCTGTTATTTTTCACTATCTTCCGCAAGATCCTCTTGATGTTTTTGTTGGCTGCTTCAACTACTCCGTTCATTTTTTGGTTTGTAGGCTATGGAGTTGCAGTGGACTATTCTGAACTTCTTGCCAATCTCCCTCATGATATCGCCGTTGAGATTGGTTACATTATCAGTTATGATTGACTCTGGATCTCAAATCAACAAACTGTGTTGTTACGGACGAAATCTGCCACCACCTTTTCGTGATAGCCTTGTATGTATAGGCTTCGACCTATTTGGTGAAGTAATCAATGGCTACCAAGATGAAACAATGCCTGTTTGATGCGGTGGGTTCTATGGGTCCAATCATATCCATGCCCCAAGCGGCAAATAGCCAAGGGAACCCATTACGTTTAACTCATTTGGCGGAACCCGGATAAAATCTTCGTGAATCTAACACTGGTAACACTTCTACACGTAGAGGATGGTATCACTTTCCATGGTCATCCAAAAGTATCCGACTCTCAAAATCTTCTTGCCTAAGGTGAAAGCGTTCATGTGAGGCCTGCACGTTCCTACACGTACTTCTTCCAATAACCCTGCTGCTTTGGCAGCATCTACACACCTTAATAGACCCAGGTCCAGGGTCCTCTTATATAGGACTTCCCCGTTAAGGAAAAAGTGATTTGCTAGTCTCCTTAATACTTGCTTTTGACCATTAGTGGTTTCCTGTGGATATTCTCTTACTTCGAGGAACCTTTTGATGTCATGGTACCAAGGCTAACAATCTGGCTCTTCATCTACATGAAAATAGTATGCATGCTGATCTCGAACCTCTATCGCGATGGGGTCGATGTAATTCTTGTGCGGGTGCTGAATCATAGATGACAAAGTTATGATAGCGTTGGCGAACTCATTTTGGATTCTTGGCACATGTTTGAACTCGATCTTGGTGAAATTTTTGCACAACTCCTTTACGCAGTGCCGGTATGGAAGGATCTTGACATTCTTGGTGGTCCATTCACCCTGAACTTGGTGTATTAGCAAATCAAAATCTCCTATGACCAAAAACTCTTTATTTTTAATGTCAATCGCCATCCTAATCCCAAAGATGCATGCCTCATACTCCACCATATTATTTGTGCAAGGTAAACCTTATCTTAGTTGAAGCCGAATAATGTTGTCCTAATTCAGAAATTAGAACTGCACCAATTTCTACTCCCTTGAAATTGGCCGCTTTATCGAGAAACATTCTCCACCCAACACAAATCAACCTTTGTTTTTGGGGAAAAAATAAAGCGATAAAGCGAAAAAAATAAAGAAAAGTAGAAGTCAGTTTCAAGGATAGCACAAATATAATCACACAAAGCGGTTAGTTCACGTACTCAGACAAGAAAGTTTCCTAAGATACGTAAGGACCTTTATTTACCGGAAGTAGGCCTATATTGCGAGCATTTGACAAACAATCAAATTTTGACACATTCAGATCCGGAGCAAGCTTTAATTTTCATTGATAGGATTTGTGGGTTACAATAAGGCTTCATCATTGATAGAAGATAGGGACGATCATTAATGGATACAACATTACTCTCAATCGTTTATAAAAGATTGTGTGGGCTTATAGATCCGTCCTTAGGGAATGAAAAGGTACAAGAAAGGGAAATCAATCAGCAACTCAATAATCATCACCTCCCAAGCTTTCTTCTTCTGGTTCTTCCTCAGGGTCCTCTTCAACCTCCTCCTCATCCTCGTCATTTTTGTACTATGGTTCATCCCGGGGATCCTCCTCTGGCTCTATTTCTGACTCAATATGTATGTATTCAATCACCTGATCATCGTCATCCGATGGTGGCAGCAGGTGGTCGACCGACTAGGGGACCACTTGTCGATGCATGGCAGTGATGATGAGATAGTGGGGCAAGATCTCATGATTTATCTGCAGAGTTTCAACTGAATCCTCCAATCCGGTGAATCATTCTCTACTAGGACTGGCCATCTCATCTCTTCCTTAATCCACAAAAAGTACTCAGGCGTGCACCGGGGATTCTATTCCATCCCCACTTTGATCAAGTCCTTCCATTTATCTTAGAGCCTTCTCACCCTCGGGATAGGAATTTGCTCATTTTAATCATTTTCATGCAAAGATGTCCTTAAACATAGAGGTATGTTTTGAATTAGACCTGTAACAACCCAATCGATAGTTTTGAGAAATTGCATTTTGTTTAGGTGTTCGAAGTCAGCTTCAAATGATGTAGTATTACTTGTGTGAATCATTGGTTTTGGTTTTCAGGTGATTCGGGATTGATTTGGAAGAATGATTCTCAACTAGTAGCTTTCAATTGGATGACTTGACCAAGTTTGACTTTTGTGTATTCGACCTTGAATCGGAATTTTGATTGTTCCGTTAGGTCTGGAGAGTGATTTTGGACATGGGCGTATGGCCGGATTACTTTTGGATGTTTCTATAAGGTTTTGGCACTAATTGGCGAAAGTTGGCAATTTGAAGGTTTGAAAAGTTTATAAGTTTGACCAGGAGTTGACTTTGATGATATCAGATTCAGATTGTTGTTCGGGGAGTTGGAATAGGCTCGTTATGTCATTTGGAACTAGTGTGCAAAATTTGAGGCCACTCCGAGTTGATTTGGTATGGTTCGGCACAAGTTTTAGAAGGTGGAAGTTCAAAAGTTCTGGAAGTTCAAAAGTTCATTAAGTTATTTGATGTGTGATTCGTGGTTTTGATGTTGTTGTGTGTGATTCGAGGCCTGGGTCCTCGTTATGTTTTGGGGCTTGTTGGTATGGTCGGACAGAGTCCCGAGGGGCCCGGGGGTGTTTCAGATTGATTCGGACTATGTTAGCATTGCTGAGATTTTTGATACCTGGTGTGACCGCACCTGCGGAACTTTGGGCGCAGGTGCGGAGCTGCAGAAGCGACACATGGAACACATAAGTTGAAGTAGCGGCCTGGAAGCAGAGTCTGCAAATGCGGAGGATTGAGCGCTGAAGCGAGTCCGCAGACACAGACATTTTGATCGTAAAAGCGAAAAGGCTAAGCTGGACAAGATATCGCAGGTGCCGTAGTTTATGCGTATCCGCGGGAATGCAAATGCAGGCGTTGTTGCGCATGGGTGGGAAGGAAAGCTGGGTAAGTGCTTCGCAAAAGCGCAAGGTGCATCGTACCTGCTATGTTGCAGAAGCGGAGGAACGTCCGCAGGTGCGAGTGGTCGGGGCCTGAGTGTATTGCGCAGGAACGGAGATAAAGTTGCAGAAGAAACGCTGCAGAAGTGGCTCTTGGACCACACGAGCGGAAGTGCTAGAAGACTCTATTTATTTCGAGGGTTGTTCATTTTATCACATTTTGGAGATTTGGAGCTCGGGTTTGGGCGATTTTGGGGAGGATTTTCACCACATGGATTAGGGTAAATATTCTTGTCTCAGTTTTGATTATATTTCATAAATCTATCTTCGATTCTGGCATTTGGATTATGAATTTTAAAGAGAAATGGGGGTTTTGTCTAAACTTTCCTAAAGCAAATTTGTGAGTGTTGAACATCGATTTGGAGTGAAATTAGTATAATTGGACTTGTAATTAAATGGGTCGTCGGAATTTGTAATTTTGTCGGGTTCCGAGGTGCGAGCTAGTATTTTACTTTTTGGTTGACTTTAAGTACTTGATTACATATTCGACGTTTATCGCTTGGGTTTCTTTCCCCAAGGCATTAATTGATGTTTTGAGATAATTTTGGCTAGTTTTGAGTCGTTCGGAGGTTGATTTGCACGGGATGGCGTATCTAGAGTATTGTTTGGCTTGTTCATTATTTGATTTGGGTCGTTTGACGTAAGTATCCTATCTAAACTTGGTTGAGGCACTAGTTTCCTGAGTTATTTGTGATAGCTACATGCTATTGGTGTGCATATGTGTGCGGACAAAGCCCATGTGCGAGCATCAGAGTATTTATCCATGCTCGGGGTAGTGCTTAGGCTATGATATCCCTAGAATTGGCTGTTATGCTTTAAGCTATGATGTTTCTCATATTTGCAATATTGGTGTGAACTATTTGAGCCATTTTTGAGGTTACATAAAGGCTAATTCCATGAATAAACTTGATAATAGCTATTTCTGTGATGAAATTGCCATTTTGAGCTATGATAGCACACTTTGCACGTGCCTACACTTTAGCATGTCATTATATCAGTCTTGGAGCATGAAACCTGAAATCCGTTCATTATATACAAGTGTTCTTGTGTATTTGATTCTATGTGATATGATTTGGATTAGATGCATGTGACCATGAGGGGCGGATTGTGTTGTTATGTTTGTGACCATGCTGTGCGGATTGTGTTGTTATTTCTATGGACATGCCGGGCAGATTGGTGATGTTGAGCATGTGACCACGCTGGGCGGATTGTAATTATTGGCACGTGAGTTGTCCGTGCGATTGATATTGAGTCCGTCACCACGCCTGGCAAATTATAATATTGAGCATGTGACCATGCCGGGCTGATAGCACATTAAATTGGTTGTGCTTGCATGTGGATACAGATCCATTCCCCAAAGATCACCCTCTCATGTTTCTCTCTTGATGGTATACACGTGGACCGTGAGAAACCACAGGTTTCTAGTTGATGTGATCTCTAGGAGAGCTGGTTATTGTTATTTGGATCAGGTTGCGTGTTTGCAACAGATTGAAATTTGGTTATTGCATTTCATCTTTACTTGCAATTTACTTGACTTTTTACCCGATTTACTTGCATATCTTCTTTGTATGCTAGATTTTTTTACTGAGTAGAACACTTTAAAACAAGGAATTTTGAGCACCAAGGTGGTTTTTACCTGTGATATCCTGATTTTATCATAAATTTGTTCTATACTTGTTGAATTTAGGAAGTGCACAAGTGGTCAGCGAGTATCATTTATATTTATTTCTTCCATTACCTCGCCGAGGTAGTTAGTATACTTATTGAGTACACGGGGTCAGTTGTACTCATACTACACTTCTACACCTTGCATGCAGATCTTGGAGTTGATGTTGCAGTACATGGCTGGAGCTAGCACTTAACACGTACTTGGTTTCCGTATATGGCTATCACTTGTCCATAGCTTTAGATTTGAATTTTGTTCTTGTACATTCCAAACAGATGATGTATTTATCTCATTTCAGTTTTGTAAATCTAAGTCTTAGTGGCTCATGCCTTGTACTACCAATCCTTTGGGAGTTTTATAAATTCACTTATTTCATTTTTTACTATTAACTTTGTCATTAAATTGTGTGTACTGTTATTTGGATTACCTAGCGGGTTAGGTTAGGTGCCATCATGACTAGTTGGATTTTTGGGTTGTGACAAGTTGGTACCAGAGCTCTAGGTTCATAGGTTCTACGAGTCATGGCAAGTGTCTAGTAGAGTCTTGTGGATCGGTATGATGACATCCATACCGATCTTCGAGAGACTACAGGGTGTTTAGGATAAACTTCCCATCTTTCTTTCCTTATCGTGTGATATTGATTTACTTTGAAGCGTATCTCTTTGAATTCTTTCCACTCACTCGTATGTTATGTGAGCACTCGGTATCGCCTGTGCATCGACGACTTGTAATTCTATGGATGTGCGAGATGTGTTTTCGATGTTCTAGTGATGGGCTAGTCTGGAGGACTTGAGGCCAGGTTCAGACCGTAGCTTGGGGTCGGTGGTTTCGATTGAGTAAATACGTGCTTTTAGACTCATATGTCCGGTAGTAATAACACGAGTGGGATTGATGCGCCAGTGAGTGGTTGGATGGATATATAATGAGTATGATGTGACTGCGGTATGTGTTTGGATGGCTTGATGTGACAAGGAGGGTTGCTTGGAATGCGAAAAGGAATATTGGGTGCTTGATATGTGTTGTACAATCTCGAGTTATGAGCGTGTTGAGAGATCTTTCATGTTGTCCAGTTATGGGATGAAATAGATTCTTATGTCTTGTTAATGAATTTAGACTCGGGAAGATTAAATGATTGCATGGTGGTTGTGGCCACGGTAGGGCATAGTGAAATTCCAATTTGAGGCTAAGTAGGTGAGTTATCTCCTGTGGGGGTCTACGGATGTGTGATTTGTGTGATCCTTATGATGTTGTGTGGACAGTTTCTTTCTATCAGTGCGTTATATGTGTTGTGATTTGGGTTTGAATAGGTTGGGAAAGTTGACTTGACTGTCAGGAGGATGAATGCGAGATTAGCAGATGATTCGAGGTATTTTATGGTTGTGTTACATGAGCTTACGAAGGACTTAGTTGAATTTCAATGCGGGATTGTGGCAGTAATTGAGCATGGGTAATGTGAGTTATCGGATGTTTTGTTCTATGTCTTTGAGCCAAGTGGGGGAGTCGACTTTCGATAATCACATTGCATGGTTATGTGTTGTATTGGTTTCGGTCTGAGGCATACTTGTGGATCGGTTATGACTTGAAGAGCTTGATTTTAGGGATGATTTGAGTAAGAAAATTCCTGGATGCATGATGTATTATACTTTTCGGACATATTGAAAACCTTGGAATGATTTGGGATACCAATTGTGGCAGATATAATGTGCTAAGAAAAGGGACTCACTCAGTTTCTTACAGATGTGGGTTACTTCTTTGGATGTCGGTGTGCTAAAAGAACACGGGTTGTTTGGCTCGTTTGAGCGATGCAATTGAGATTAGAGCAGAGTGGATGACTTTCATGAACGTTCTAATGGGTTCAAGATTCATATGTGGTATTTGTGAAATTTTTGGATTTGTATATGGCTAAAACCTGGGATTTACATAGGATGGTGCCGACACTTATGGTATTTCCGTATCACTATGGGTTCTATATTTCATCATTCGAGAGGTTAAAGAAATAGCTTTAGATTCACATGAGGACTCTTCGGATTGGGTATCTTCGATGCGGTATTTTGAGTGTTTAAAAGGGAATACAACGGCTAATGAGCTTTAGGATGACGTGCATGGTTTCATGGTAGGATCTCTTTGGTGAGCTTTGGGTAGGATCGTGGTGTTTTGGCAAGGACAAGTGTCAACTTGGGGTATTTCAGAAGGAACTCGGAGAAATAGGACAGCTTTGTAGTAGGTTGGATCACTATGGTAATGGTATGATTGATTCTTTTGGTTCTTATGATACGGTGAGGTTTTACCGATGTGTTGTGGCAATACTCTTGGGGTTTGGTGACCTGTGTGACCTGGTTGAGTTAGAGGAATTCAGTTCTGATGGCTTGGTTATGTGCAAATAGGTTTCATAGAGTTCTTGATGATAACTACCACAAATTGGGATGGACATTTTTTACAAGCATAGGGAGTTTGTTGTGCGTTGTGATTTTCTCTCGAATGGGATCGAGTGGAAGGTTTCTAGCTAATTGACTATGTATTTTCCTTGTGACTCGGAGTTGATAATGAGGATCTCATGTTTTTATTTGATGGCATGACAGTTGCGGTGTGACATGTGGGATTGAGGTCTGCATTTACAAGATTGCGGCTCAGTTTGAAGGGAAGGTCATGAATATTAGACAGCATGGACGGTCTCAGATGTTTAGATGAATACTAGTACTACTTGATATTACTTGAGAAGGGTGCGCATTTCAGAAGGTGCACTATGTTTTGACTTAGGGATGCTTCATTGGTATTGCGGTACTCGCCTGGTTGATCGACTGCTGATGTTCGATTTTGGCTGTGTGGCGCAAAAGAATTTTGGACATATTTCTTGTGGAATGATGGTATATGAAGGGTGTGTCAGTCATTTGAGTGGTCGGGTTGGGATCAGATATGGTGATTCTGGTATTCGAGGGTTTTGGAAACTAGAGTTCTTAGAGGCAGATTGTTCCTTGGTTGCAGATTGTGTAGGTATGGCCAAAGTTAGATAGCTAATAGTATGTGTTATGGTTAGGTCATGTGGACTTTGGAACAGTATAAATCTATTAGTGGATGACTGGAGTTGATTGGGGCCTATTAGTAGGCCTAATAAGGATGGGTATTCTACACCGGATCAGATTTGTTTACTCAGCACAGCTATCATTTAGGGATGTGCCATCAGTTGGAGTTTATCATATTCGTGTCTGTTAAGTTCTGTGCATTGCTCTTCTATGCTGCAATGGGTTATGAGAATGTTGACTATTGACACACATGATGCATCCAGCTTGGGCCTTGTGGTGAAATTTGAGAGAAATGGTTCTTAGGGTGTTGAATGGTTGGTTGTGCTTTGGTTATGGTTGTCCTATTTGTGGTATATTTTTCCATTTGTTTCTCTATGTTTATGGTCATGCACTTTGTGTGTTGTTGTTGATTTGCGTATGGATGTTGATTTTGAACATTATGACTTGAGGTATTTCATGTGGACCAATGTTTGGATGGGGTCACACATTGTGCGGACTTACGATGGGATATCATCCTTTGTGTTGATTTTGTGTGTTTTGGTTCTCCTTTGTGTGATCGGTTCCTAGCATTGTACTTGTGGTGGTATATGTTAAGCTTGCAGAACGGTCCTCTCATTTGAGGCATTTTCCTTTTTTGGGTATATTTGAGTTGTTGCTTATGGGTGACGGATTGCACGGTTTATGGCTTTGGATTGTATTGGTGTAGCATGTCAGTAGAGTAGCTTGTATTTGATGAGATGAGGTCATTGGACCAAGAGTGGGTGCTATCAGATTTGATTACGGAAGGTTGGGAAGAATACTGCCACTAATCAGCTTATAATTTTGCTATGGTTTTTGTCGGACGATAGAGCTCCATAACTTGTTGATGTAATGAGTGGTTATGAGTTTTTGCGTGTTTCTTTTATCATTGGAAATGGCAAAGGGTTAGAACACGGTTTTATTAGATATGAGGTTTATTATTGGTACCAAGTTTGTTATTAAGCAGCTATCGTGATCGAAAGTTATTGATATGAGTATCTGAGTTATGTGGAAAAAATCATGCGATTATATCTTTGATTATGGTTATGGCTCAATACAGCTTATTCATACTTAAATAGTGTATGGATGTGAAAATCAGGTCTTTTAATGGATTTCAGATAGTAGAAATTGGGTTCCAAGGGTTATGTACTAAGGTTGAAGTAAAGATCTTCAGCTATGTTATGTTGTCAGGCTTACATGGTTTGGGGTGACGTGGGATCACCCATGGGTACGTGCATGGTGAGTTTATACGGTGATTTGACGGCTTTGGAACGGCTCTTGGCATGTTCGAGGACGAACGTATGTTTAAGTGGGGGAGAATGTAATAACCCAACCAATAGTTTTGAGAATTTGTATTCCGTTCAGCTGGTCGAAGTCTTGGGTAGCTTCATATGCTGTATTATGACTTGTGTGAATCGTCGGTTTGGTTTTCAGGTGATTCAAGATAGATTTGGAAGATAGATTGTCAACTAGGAAGTTTTAAGTTGGAAGAGTTGATCAAGTTTGACTTTCGTATATTTAACCTCAGATCGGAGTTTTGATGGTTTTAGGTCTGGATAGTGATTTTGGAATTGGCCGTATGCCCAAATTTACATTTGGATGTTTGTAGAAGGTTCTGGCTCTAATTGGCGAAAGTTGGCAATTTGAAGGTTTGGAAAGTTCATAAGTTTGATAGGGAGTTGACTTTGATGATATCGGATTTGGATTGTAGTTCTAGGAGTTGGAATAGGCTCGTTATGTCATTTGGAATTTATGCGCAAAAGTTGATTCATCCCGAATTGAATTAGTATGGTTCGGCACGAGTTTTGGAAGTTAGAAGTTCAAAAGTTCATTATGTTTGATTTGATGTGCGATTCATGGTTTTGATATGGTTATGTGTGATTCGAGGCCTCGAGTAGGTCCACGTTATGTTTTGGGGCTTGTTGGTATTTTTAGACGGAGTCTTGAGGAGCCCAGGGGTGTTTTGGACTGATTCGGACCATTTCGGACCAAGTTGGCATTGTTGAGATTTTTGAGACCTAGTGTGACCGCACCTGCGGAACTTTGGGTGCACGTTCAGAGCCGTAGAGGCGGCACATGGAATGCAGCGGAGGATTGGGCGCTAAAGCAAGTCCGCAGATGCAGACATTTTTATCGTAGAAGTGAAAAGGCTAAGTAGTGCAAGATAAAGCAGGTGCAAATGTTTATGCGCATTTGCAAGAGCAGATGCGTGCATTGCTGCGCAGGAGCGGGAAGAAAGGTTGGGCGAGTGCTTCGCAGAAGCGAAAGGTGCATAACACCTGCGATGATACAAAAGCGGAGAAATGTTTCGGGGTCTCAGTGTTTTCCGCATAAACGAAGATTGGGTCGCAGAAGCGACTCTTGGACCGCATGCATGGAAGTGCTGGCAGACTCTATTTATTTTGGGGGTTGTTCATTTTATCACATTTTGAAGATTTGGAGCTCGGATTTCGGCGATTTTGGAGAGGATTTTCACCACATGGATTGGCGTAAGTAGTCTTGACTCGATTTTGATTATGTTTCATGAATCTATCTTCGATTTTGGCATTTAGATTATGAATTTTAAAGAGATATTTGGGGTTTTTGTCTAATCTTTCCCAAAGCAAATTTTTGAGTTTTGTACGTCGATTGGGAGACGGATTTGAATGAAATTAGTATGGTTGGACTCGTAATTGAATGGGTTGTCAGAATTTGTAAATTTTATAGGGTTCCGAGGTGCGGGCCTGGGTTTGGCATTTTGGTTGACTTTGAGTATTTGATTATAGATTTGACGTTTATCGATTAGGTTTGTTTTCTAAGGCATTATTTGATGTTTTGAATTGATTTTGGCTAGTTTCGAGTTGTTCGGAGGTTAATTTGCACTGGATGGCGTTTCTAGAGTATCGTTTGTCTTTCTCGGTATTTGATTTGGCTTGCTTGAGGTAAGTCTCCTATCTAAACTTGGTTAAGGCACTAGCTGCCTGAGTTCTTTATGATAGCTACGTACTATTGGCGTGCATATGTGTAGGGATTGTGCCCATGTGCTAGCACCGGAGTATTTATCCATGCTCGGGGTAGTGCTTAGGCTATGATATGCCTATAGTTGACTCTTAAGATTTAAGCTATAATGTTTTTCATATTTGCAATATTGTTGTGAACTATTTGAGCCATTTTTTAAGGTTACATAGAGGCTAATTCCATGAATAAACTTGATAATTGTTATTTCTGTGATGAAATTGCCGATTTGAGCTATGATGATAGCACACTTTACACGTGCCTACACTTTAGCATGTCATTATATCAGTCCTGGAGCATGAAACCTGAAATCATTCATCTTATACATGTGTTCTTGTGTATTTGCTTCTATGTGATATGATTTGGACTGGATGCATGTTACCATACCAGGCGGATTGTGTTGTTATGCATGTGATTATTGGCACGCGAGTTGACCGTGCGGTTGATATTGTGCCTGTTACCACATGGGGCTGGTAGCACGCTGAATTGGCCGTGCTTGCGTGTGGAACGGGTCCATCCCTCTAGGATCACCCTCTCATGTTTCTCTCTTGATGGTGTACATGCGGATTGTGAGGAACTGACAGGTTTCTGATTGATCTGAGCTCTGGGAGAGCTGGTTATTGTTATTTGGATCGGGTTACGCGCAGCAACGTACTGATATTTGGTCATTGCATTTCATCTTTTCTTGAAATTTCCTTGTCTCTTTACCTGATTTACTTGCATATCTTCTTTGTATGCTGTATAGTTGATTGAGAAGAACACGTTAAAACAAGGAATTTTGAGTGTAAGGAGGTTTTTACATGTGATATCCTGATTTGATCATATATCTGTTCTACACTTGTTGAATTTATGAACTGCATAGGTGATCAGCGAGTATCATTTATAGTTCTTACTTCTATTACCTCGTCGAGGTTAGTTAGAATACTTATTGAGTACATGGGATCGGTTATACTCATAATACACTTCTGCACCTTGCGTGCAGATCTTGGAACTGATATTTTTGTGATACATGGCGGGAGCAGGTACTGAAGACGTACTTGTGTTCCTTATATGGCTATCACTTGTCCTTGGTAGCTTCAGATTTGAATTATGTTCATATACACTCCAAATAGATGTTGTATTTATATCATTTTAGTTTTGTAAATTTAAGTCTTAGTGGCCAATGACCTTGTAGTACCAGCCCTTGGAGAGTTGTATAACATTCAGTTATTTCATTTTTGACTCTTATCTTTATGTTTAAACTGTGTTTATTATTATTTGGCTTACCTAGTGGGTTGGGTTAGGTGCCATCACGACTGGTTGGATTTTTGGGTCATGACAAGACCAAAATGTCTCAGAACCCTCAATAGCGCATACGGCTGAATCCCTTCCAATCTTACCAACTCAATGAAGTACTTCCCGGACTCGTCAAAATTGCCTTACCACTCAACCGGGAAAGTTTCCAACTTATGAATTCTCCACTCATATTGGTCAACATTTCCCGCCACTCCTCCTAAACATGCGGTGTAACCTAGTGCCTCATTCCTTTGTTGTGGCTGCGGATCATGTTACTGATGCCACAAAGTAGTCGACGGTTGCCTCCCTCTAAAAGAAGCATTATGTAGCCCATATTTGGAGTATCAAGTTGCATCCTCTGAAGAAATCATATCCTATTGAGCATGCCGACAGTGCCCGAAATGTGTCTGCCAGTGTCATGGAAGCAAGGGTGACTTGCAGATTTCCCAGGAAGGTTGCCAAAACTAGGGGCAGCAGGTTGATATTGATTCATCTCTTTATTTGTGGGAAAACCAGTAGTCCCAATAGTGCCAGAGAAAAGGTTATGGAGCGGAGGCTCTCCCATGCTGCCTGATCGCACTGGAATTCTTCAAGATGCCACTCATAGCTCTCACGGTTCCGAATCTGCCAAATAATTGGTCCAGACTCACCCATCCATCTTCGACCTTTATCAAATTTATGTTGCTTGTTAGACCCAGTGCATGGAGAAACTTGTGATCTGGCATAACGACTGGTACTATTGGTTTCCTCCCGGCGAATGGTAGCTGGCGAAACTGGTAATTTCCTCCAGCGTTGGCGTCAACCCAAAATCAAAAAATTTGAAGACCACTTTAGCTTGGTCCCAAAACTCTATCATCATCCTAGTAAGGACTTTGCCGGCTCGGATGTTCATCAAGGCTGTTAGTGCTCCCAGGTGTGTTCTAATCTCGTTCTCATTCTCGTGCTCCTGTCGAATATTCCTCCTCCACTACTTCAACTTGTGAGGTCAACCATGACCATGTTAATCTCAAGGCCGTTGTGGTTGATATCCATCTATAAACGTGAAGGGTTTGGTAAGTGTTTCCTCTGGATCTTTTGTGTTTTATCTGTATTGGTTCGTCATTCCACAGAAAGCATGTCGTTAGATGCATAACCCGTTGACATTAAGGTGTCTTTCCGAATCGTGGGTAAATACCAAGGACCGACCCACCTAAGGTTTATGTAGCATGACCTATGTTTGCTAAGAGTAGAATGTTTGCTAATTTTGGAGTTGGACTGAATAACTGCGAGACATTATGTAGTTGGCATGACAAATTCGTTCTCTAAAACTAGAGAGTTTTGAAAGAAGGTTGGGAGGAGTGTGAAAGACAATCCTCCTCCAAGACTCAATAGGAAAGATGTGATGACAGTGTATTAAGCAGTAACAGATTTGTGGTAAAGCAGCAATATAAGTAAACAGGTACGCATGTATCAGCATTTTAAAAGTGTATCAAGTGTAATGAAGTGAGTAAACATGTATTTGCAGGTTGAGCATAATTAAATCAGAATATAACAAACATCCTCAAAGTTCAAGTTTAACCTAAGTCTGTTAAAGTCAGAACATAAGTGTAAAAAGAAGTTGTAAGTTTTGGAGTTTTATAATCTCAAAGAAAAATTGCCCTTTGAAGAGAGAGAGAGAGAGAGAGAGAATATAGATAGATATATATATATATATATATATATATATATATAGATAGATAGATAGATTAAGTTGAAAACTACAGTATGCCTTCATTTTCGAGAAAAATCTTTGTGAAATATGTTCAAAAAAAGCAGTTACTTGTATATATCTTAGTAAAATAGGAGACTACTTGGAAACATATCTTAAGTTAGGATAGGTATACCTTATCAATTTCCATTGAAATCTTTGTATTTTGAAACTCGTTGAGGCCTATCAATTTATAAACACAGGTTGTGTTTGATTTTATTTCTAGAGAACAACTTCATAATTATTTTTGCAATTTCTATTTTTCAAAGAGTAGTCATTTTGCTTTTGAATCTGTCAAAGTCCAATCTTATTGAAAACCGTTAGTGATAAGAATATAAAGTCTTTCATTTATTAAGAAAACAAATAAGTGATCAAATATTAAAAAGTTTAAAGTAAGCAAAACTTCTGATTTTTTTCTTTTACCTATGGACTTTTGGTTTGCCTTGTTCCTAAAAAATCAAAGTATTTGATTTATCTAATAATGAAGCAAGTCATTCAAAGATATACAAATGTAAAATGGCAAGAAACAACGAACATTGTTTAAAAATAAATAAGGGAGAGAAGTTGGACTATAGACTTTTGACTATTGTGAAAATGACTTTGGAATGAAGTTTTGATGGTTCTGATAGCTCTGTATGGTGATTTTGGACATAGGAGTGTGTCTGGATATTTATTTGTAGGTCCGTAGGCGATTTTGGCTTGAATTAGCAAAAGTTGAAAAATTAAAGGTTTGGAGAGTTGTGAAGTTTGACCGGGAATTGAATTTGTTGATACCGGTCTCGGATTTAGGTTTCGGAAGTTGGAATAGGTCTGTTGTATCATTTATGACTTGTGTACAAATTTTAAGGTCAATCGGAGCTGGTTTGATAGGTTTCGGCATTGATTGTAGAAGTTGGAAATCCATTCGTTTCAATAGGCTTGAATTGGGGTGCGATTTGTGTTTTTTATGTTGATTGATGCGGTTTGAGGATTCTACTAAGTTCGTATCGTATTTTAGGATGTGTTATATTTAAATGGGGTCCCGGGGGCCTCTGGTGTGAACAGGATTGAGTTTGGGACTTAAGTAAAATCTGATGTGCTTCAGTTCTGGTGCAACTACACCTGCGAGGTTTTGGCCGTTGGTTTGGAGCCGCAGAAGCGGCCATGGGGTTGTAGGTGCAAGGGTATTTCTGCATCTGTGAGCCCGCAGATGTGACAAAACCTTCGCAGATGCAGATTTTGTTCAGAGGCTTAGGGATCAGCGAAATGGAAGGGTTCCGCAGGTTCAGGGCTTGGACCATAGAAGCGGACCTGCAGAAGTAGGATTTGAGCTGCAGAACCGGATGGTCGGGAGTTTAATGAAACTCCATGGCTTTCTTCCGTAGAAGTGGAGCCGCATATGCGGCTGGTGAACCCGCAGAAGCGAAAATGCTGGATAGAATAATATGTGTGAGGGTTTGGAGGTTTCTCTCATTTTTGGACTTTGCAAGCTCGCCTAGTGGTGATTTTTTGAGAGGGGTTTCACTAGATTTCAAGAGCTAAGTAACTTTTGATCATTTTTATTCATTAATATTGAATACCCATTGAATTCTACACCTAAATTATGTGTTTTTAAGGTGAGATTTGGGAGATTTGTGGTTTATGAATTGGAGAATAAGATTTGGGGATTTGAGGTTCGACTTGTGGTCGTAATTGCATGATTTTTGTATGGTTGGACTCGTTATTGAATGTGTGTTTGGATTTTGTGAATTTTATCGGGTTCCGATGCGTGGGCTCAAGGTTGACTTTTTGAATCTGGTTAAAAAACCTAGCTTTATCATATGTGATCGATTCTTATAGTTTGTATTGATTATATTGAGTTGTTTGTGACTAGGTTCGAATCGTTTAAAGACCGATTCGCGAGGCAAGGGTTTGTTGGAGCATTGAGTTGTGCACCTTAAGGTAAGTAACACTTTTAAACTTGGTATTGAGGGTATGAATCCGTAGATTACGAGTTATATGGTTGGTGTTGAGGTAACGCACATGCTAGGTGATGGGCGTGTGGGCGTGCACTGTGGAAATTATAACTCGATTGATTTTGTGGCACTATGTAGTTACCTAATCTTGTATTTATCCATGTAACTTCTACGTGTTAGAGTAATTGAGTTGTGATTCATGTTAGAAATCATGTTTAAGCTATGTGCTTATTCTGTTGGGACCCACCGAGGTCATTACTGTTTTTGAGTTATTTTCTTAAAGTTGTCATGTTGTACTCAGTCATATTCATTCATCTGCATATCATATCTCAGTCTCTGTTATCATTCACTGTTAAATCATGTTATCATTGCTTACGCTGAGTGGCACGAGATGTGTGAGCCTGTGAGACTGGAGAGATTGATGAGTGAGTTGGGACCTGAGAGCCATGTTGTGAGTGATATTGTGGATCGGGCTGCACGCCGCAATAGGCCATATTGGCTATATATCTATTATTATTATTATTATTATTATTATTATTATTATGGATCGGGCAATACGCCGCAGCAGGCCTTATAGGCTTTATCGAATATTATGAGATCAGGTTACACGACGCAGCAGGCCAATTTGGCTTTATATTAGCGCTTAGGCAAGATTTTCCCCTCCGGAGTCTGACATACCAGCAGTGAGCACAGGTGTCGTACAGTGCTGAGTTATTGTGTGTCATGAGTGGAAGTTGAGGCAAACAGATTGAGTACTCTAAGAGTGTGAGTACCTGAGACTATTATTTTGATGCATTGCATTTGCCATGTAGGCATAGAGATATAACCTTCCTCGTGCTAGCAGTATTTGGCATATTTATCAGTGTTGAGCTTAAGTTGTTGAACTTGAAAGCATGCCTAAATTTCTGTACTGTGTACAAGCTAAATATGGAATTTTTTTGTGTTTATTACTGTCATTATCTTGTTATATATGCATTGCCATTATTTTGATTCGGACTATATCTTTCTTATCTCGTCAATGCTTTCAGCCCAAGTTTAGTCCTGTTACTTATTGAGTACATTGGATCGGTTGTACTCATACTACACTTTACACTTCGTGTGCAGATCCAGGTACATCTCGACACGGCGGTTGCTAGATTTGGTGCAATATTTGCTCGGAGACTATTGAGGTAGCTGTTATGACGCTCGCAGACCTCGACTCTCATTCCTTTCAATTTATTCAGTACTATTCTATTTTCCAGACAGTTGTAATAGAGATTTAGACTGTGTTGACCTTAGTAGCTCATGTAATCGGTGACACCAGGATTTTGGGATTGTTGTAGTTCAGTCGCAGTTGTGCTTATCAGTTATTTATGAAATTTTTCACTGTTAAACTTATTAAATCATGTTTTTAATTTAAAATACGTGGTTATTATGAGATTTTAGGCTTTTCTATTAACGTGATAGGTTCCATCATGATAGGTTGGGATTTGGGTCATGACAACTTGGTATCAGAGCACTAGATTGGTCTCACGAGTCATGAGCAGGTTTAGTAGAGTCTTGTGGATCGGTACGGAGACATTTGTACTTATATTAGAGAGGCTATCAAACCATTGGGAAACTTCAATTTCTTGTATTCTAGACGTGCGGACTTCTGTTATTCTTTTCTTTCACAGATGGTGAGGAGACGTGCGACCGGATCGGGAGGACGGCCACCAGTACCACCAGCTAGGGCTGCGAGAGGTCGAGGCCGCAGTAGAGGCTGAGGTGCAGCTTGTAATGCAGCCAAAACAGCACCTATGGAGCCACCAGTTACTCCAGCTCAGGAGCAGATACCAGATGTGGTTGAGCCGGTGGGACCAACTCAGGCACAAGCTGTGCCCATTATGATTCCTGGCTTTCAGGAGGCTTTGGCCTAGATATTGACTGTATACATTATCTTTGCTCAAGCGGTTTCGGTTCCGGCCGCACGAGCCACTTCTCAGGCCAAGGGAGGTGCTCAGACTCCCGCCACCCGTACTCCAAAGCAGGTAGTTCAGGGACTTCATACACCGGGGGTACTACCAGCCCAGCTGATTGCAGCTGCTCAAACCCAGGTTGGTCCACCTATAAGTGACGAGGAGAAGAAGAGACTAGAGCGGTTTGGAAGGCTCAGGCCTCCAGAGTTCAGTGGGGCTGATTCAGAAGATGCTCAGGATTTCTTAGATAGATGTCAGCGGATCCTTCGCACGGAGGGTATTCTGGAGACTAGTGGAGTCTCATTTACTACTTTCAGCTATAGGGGACAGCCTTCAGATTATGGGAGGCCTATGAGTTGAGTAGTCCAGCAGGCGCTGCACCACTTACATGGCATGAGTTCTCGTTCTCTTCTTACAGAAGTTTGTTCCACAGACCCGCAAGGAGGAGTTACATAGGCCGTTCGAGTAGCTATGCCAGGAGGGTGTGTCAGTGACCCAGTATAAGATGAGATTTTCAGAGTTGGCTCGTCATGCGGTATGGTTAGTCGCCACTGAGAGGGAGAGGATTAGAAGGTTCATTGATGACCTCAACTATGGACTGCGCTTCATCATGACTCAGGAGATTGTATCGGGTGCGAGGTTTGATGAGGTGGTTGATATTACTAGGCGCCTAGAGCAGGTTCGTAGTCAGGAGCGTGAGAGAAGGAGGCTAAGAGGCCTCGGTTCGGGTGCTTTAAGTAGTGACTCATCTGGAGGACGGTCGCACCACAATAAGGGTCGTCCTTATAGGCCCGCTCAGATGGCTCATCGGTTCATCGTGGTGCATCAGCTAGCCATGGTTCATACAATTCCTATCCAGGTAAGTCATCTCTCAGTGCCCTCCCGGCTTAGAGTTCATCCCGTGCTCCATCAGTTCAGTGTTCATCTATACCAAGTCCTTCGAGCAGTTATTTTGGTTCTCGGGGTTCGATCCAGTCTCTATCGCCATTGACGGATCGGATTTGCTTTGAGTATGAAGATTTTGGACATGTAAGGAGGTAATTTTCCCAGTTTTTTGGGAGGTCCAATTCCGCAGAGGGGTCAGGTTATGACTTCCATAACAGTTACTTCACCACCCGCTTAGCCAGCTCGGGGTAAGGCTCAGGCAGCTAGAGACCCCCTAGAGGGGGAGGCCGATCAGGTGGTGGTCAGGCTCGATGCTATGCTTTTCTTGCCACGCCAGATGTCGTTGCTTCAGACGCAGTGATCATAGGTATTGTTTCAGTGTGCCACAGAGATGCTTCCATATTATTTGACCTTGGTTCACTTATTCATATGTATCATCGTATTTTGCTCGTTATTTGGATATGCCCTGTGATTCCTTAGTTACACATGTTCATGTGTCTACGCGGGTGGATGATTCTATTATTTTGGACTATGTATATCGATCGTATGTGGTGACTATTGGGGGATTAGAGACGAGATTTGATATCTTATTACTTAGTATGGTTGATTTGACGTGATTCTGGGCATGGATTAGTTTTCCCCATGTCATGCTAATCTGGATTGTCACGCTAAAACCGTGACACTGGTGACACCAAGATTGCCTAGGATTGAGTGGAGAGGTTCTCTAGACTATGTTCCTAGTAGGGTGATTTCATATATGAAGATCCAACAGATGGTTGGGAAAGGGTATTTGGCATATTTGGCTTTTGTAAGGGATGTTGGTGTTGATACTCCTACCATTGATTCTGTTCCGGTAGTGCGAGACTTTCCGGATGTGTTTCCTGTAGACTTGCCAGACATGCCACCTGACAGGGACATTGATTTTGGTATTGACTTGGTGCCGGGCACTCAGCCCATTTCTATTCCTCTGTATCGTATGGCACCAGCAGAGTTGAAGGAATTGAAAGAGCAGCTTCAGGAGCTTCTTGATAAGGGGTTCATTAGGCCTAGTGTGTCGCCTTGGGGTGCATCAGTTCTCTTTGTAAAGAAGAAAGATGGTACTATGCGGATATGCATTGATTATAGACAGTTGAACAAAGTTACAATTAAGAACAAGTATCCTTTTCCGCGCATTAATGACTTATTTGACTAGCTTCAGGGAGCTAGAGTGTTCTCTAAGATTGATTTGAGATCTGAGTATCACCAGTTAAAGATTTGAGATTTTGATATTCTGAAGACGGCATTCAGGTCCCGTTATGGTCACTACGAGTTCCTTGTGATGTTTTTTGGGCTGACCAATGCTCCAACAGCATTCATGCATCTGATGAATAGTGTATTCCAGCCATATCTTGATTAATTTTTCATAGTATTCATTAATGATCCTAGTGTACTCACATAGCCAGGAGGAGCATGCACAGTATCTGAGGATTGTACTACAGACGTTGAGGAAGGAGAAGCTTTATGCTAAATTCTCCATGTGTGCATTTTGGCTCGATTTAGTGGCATTCTTGGGGCATGTGGTGTCCAGTGAGGGTATCAAAGTAGATCTGAAGAAGATTGAGACAATTCAAAGTTGGCCCAGACCGTCTTCAACTACTAAGATTCGGAGTTTTCATGGCTTGGCCGGATATTATCACCGCTTCGTGGAGGGTTTCTCGTCCATTGCTTTGCCTTTGGTTAGGTTGACCCTGAAGGGTGCCCCATTCAGCTGGTCTGATGAGTGTGAGGAGAGCTTTCAGAAGCTCAAGACTACCTTGACCACAACTCCAGTTTTAGTTTTGCCTTCAGCATCGGGTACATATATAGTGTATTCTGATGTTTCTCGGATTGATATTGGGTGTGTCTTGATGCAGAAGCATAGAGTAATTGCTTATGCTTCACGCTAGTTGAATCCCCATCAGAAGAACTATCCCCTTCATTATTTAGAGTTGGCATCCATTGTCCGTGCATTGAAGATTTGGAGGCATTATCTCTATGATGTGTCTTGTGAGGTATTTACAGATCATCGGAGTCTACAGGACTTGTTCAAGAAAAAATATCTCAATTCGAGTCAGCGGAGATGGTTGGATTTGTTAAAAGATTATGATATTATCATTTTGTATCATCCTGGGAAGGCCAATGTGGTGGCCGATGCCTTGAGTATAAAGGCAGTGAGTATGGGTAGTCTTGCTTATATTCCTGTTAGTGAGAGACCGCTTGCATCAGATGTTCAGGCCTTGGCCAATCAGTTCGTGAGGTTAGATGTTTCGGAGCCTAGTCGGGTTCTAGCTTGCGTGGTTTCTCGGTCTTCTTTATATGATCGCACCAAAGAGCGTCAATATGACAAACCCCAATTGCTTGTCCTTAAGGACACGGTTCAGCATAGTGATGCCAAGGAGGTTTCTATTGGAGATGATTGGGTGTTGCGGTTGCAGGGTCGAATTTGTGTGCCCAATGTGATGGATTACGTGAGTTGATTCTTGAGAAAGCCCATAGTTCACGGTATTCCATTCATTCGGGTACCGCGAAGATGTATCTGTACTTGTGGCAACACCATTGGTGGAGAAGAATAAAGAAAGACATAATGGAGTTTGTAGCTCGATGCTTGAACTGTCAGCAGGTGAAGTACGAGCATTAAAGGCTAGGCGGTTTGCTTCAGAGGATTGAGATTCCTAAGTGGAAATGGGAGCATATCACCATGGACTTCATTGTTGGGCTCCCAAGGACTTTGAAGAAATTTGATGCTATTTGGATGATTATGGACCGGTTGACTAAGTCCACACATTTCATCCTGGTAGTGACTACCTATTCTTCAGAGCGTTAGGCTGAGATCTATATCTGCGAGATTGTTCGGCTTCACGATGTGCCCGTGTCCATTATTTTTTATTGAGGCACACAATTTACATCGTAGTTTTGGAGAGCAGTGCAACGAGAGTTAGACACACGAGTTGAGTTCAGTACATTATTCCACCCTCAGATTGACGGACAGTCCGAGCTCACCATTCATATATTGGAGGATATGTTATGTGCTTGTGTTATGGATTTCGGGGGTTCTTGGATCAGTTTCTATCGGTTGCAGATTTTGCCTACAATAACAGCTACCAATCGAGTATTCAGATGGCTCTGCATGAGGCCTTATATGGGAGACGTGTTGGTCTCCGGTTGGTTGGTTTGAGTCGGGTGAGGCCAGGCTGTTTGGTACCAACTTGGTTCAGGATGCTTTGGACAAGGTCAAGTTGATTCAGGATCGACTTCGCATGGCACAGTCTGTACCGAAGAGTTACGCCGATCAGAAGGTTCGTGATGTTGCCTATATGATGGGAGAGAAGGTATTGCTCAGAGTTTCACCCATGAAGGGTGTTATGAGGTTCGGGAAGAAGGGCAAGTTGATCAATCGGTGTATTGGCCCTTTTGAGGTGCTTGAGAGGCTTGGAAAGGTGGCTTACAAGCTTGCATTGCTACCTAATCTATCGAGTTTTCACCTAGTGTTTCATGTTTCCATGCTCCGGAAGTATTATGGTGATCTGTCTCATGTTTTGGATTTCAACACGGTTCAGTTAGATGGAGATTTGACTTATGATGTAGAGCCAGTGGTCATTTTGGATCGGCAGGTTCGAAAGCTAAGATCAAAGAATATAGCTTCGGTGGAAGTACAGTGGAGGTGTAAGCCAGTCGAGGAGGCTACTTGGGAGACCTAGCGGGAGATGCGGAGCAGCTATCCACACCTATTTGAGACTCCAGGTATGATTCTAGACTCATTCGAGGATGAATATTTGTTTAAGAGAGGGAGAATGAAACGACCCGACCAGTCATTTGGAGTATTGTAACATCGTTCCCCTATTTATTTCTTATTCTATGTTTGTTTGTTACTATGTGACTTGTCGGGGTGGTTGGTTCAGTTCCGGGGATGTTTCAGAATGAATTGAGACACATAGTCCCAAGGATGGAAGCCTAAGTTGAAAGAGTTGACCGGATGTTGACTATTGTGAAAATGACTCCGGAATAGAGTTTTGATGGTTTCGATAGCTCCGTATGGTGATTTTGAACATGGGAGAGTGTCCTAATATCGATTGGAGGTCCGTAGGTGGTTTTGGCTTGAATTGACAAAAGTTGGAAAGTTGAAGGTTTGGAGAGATGAGAAGTTTGACCAAGAGTTGACTTTGTTAATACTGGGCTTAGACTTTGGTTCCGAAAGTTGGAACGGGTCCGTTGTATCATTTATGATTTGTGTGCAAAATTTAAGGTCAATTGGAGTTGGTTTGATTGGTTTCGACATCGATTGTAGAATTTGGAAATCCATTAGTTTCAATAGGCTTGAATTGGGGTGTGATTCATGTTTTGGATGTTGTTTGATGTGATTTGAGGCTTCGACTAAGTTCATATCGTGTTTTAGGATGTGTTGGTATGTTTGGATGGGGTCCCCGGGGCCTCGGTTATGAATCGGATTGATTTCGGATTGAGTTTGGGACTTAATAAAAATCTAATGTGCTTCCATTCTAGTGCAACCGCACCTTCGAGATTTTGGCCGCAGGTGTGGAGCCGCAGAAGCGGCCATGGGGTCGCAGGTGCAGTCCTGAGTGAGTTGGGCAGTGGTCGCAAGTGCGAGGGTATTTCTGCATCTGCGAGCCTGCGGATGCGATGAAGCTTCCGCATATGCGGATTTCGGTCAGGGGCTCAGGGATCGCAGAAGCGGAAGGGTTCCGCAGGTGCGCTCCCGCAGGTGCGGCGCTTGGACTGCAAAAGCGGGAATAGAGCCGCACAAGCAGATGGTCAGGAGTTTAATGAGACTTCGTAAAAGTGGGCTTTTACCCATAGAAGCGGAGCCCCATGTGCGGCTAGTGAGCCCGCAGAAGCGAAAATGCTGGACACAATTATATGTGCGAGGGGTTGGAGATTTCTCTCATTTTTGGACTTTGCAAGCTCGGCTAGTGGCGATTTATGAGAGGGATTTCACTAGATTTCAAGAGGTAAGCAACTTTTGATCATTTTTATTCATTATTATTGAATACTCATTGAATTCTACACCTAGATTATGTGTTTTTAAGCTGAGATTTGGGGGATTTGTGGTTTATGTATTGGAGAGTAAGATTTGGGGATTTGAGGTTCGATTTATGGTCGGAATTGGATGATTTTGATATGGTTGAACTCGTTACTGAATGGGTTTTTAGATTTTGTGAATTTTGTCGGATTTCGAGGTGTAGGCCTAGGATTGACTTTTTGAATCTAGTTAAAGAACCTTGCATTATCGTATGGGATCGATTCTTATAGTTTGTATTGATTATATTGAGTTATTTGTGAGTAGATTCGAGTCGTTCGGAGGCCGATTCGCGAGGCAAGGGTTTGTTGGAGCATTGAGTTACGCACCTTGAGGTAAGTAACACTTTTAAACTTGGTACTGAGGGTATGAATCCCTAGATTACGTGTTATATGGTTGGTGTTGAGGTGACACACGTGCTAGTTGACGGGCGTGTGGGCGTGCACCGTAGAAATTATGACTCGGTTGATTCTGTAGTACTGTGTAGTTACCTAATCTTGTTTCTAGCCATGTAACTTCTACGTATTAGAGTAATTGAGCTGTGATTCATGTTAGAAATCATGTTTAGGCTATATACTTATTCGATTAGGACCCACCGAGGTCGTTATTGTTATTGAGTTATTTGCTTAAAGTTGTCATGTTGTACTCAGTCATATTCATTCAGTTGCATATCATATCTCAGTCTCTGTTATCATTCACTGTTACATCATGTTATCATTATTTGGGCTGAGTGGCATGAGATATGTGAGCCCGTGAGACTAGACAGATTGATGACTGAGTTGGGGCCTGTGAGCAGTGTTGTGAGTGATATTATGGATAGGGCTGCACGCCGCAGTAGGCCATATTGGCTTTATATCTATTATTATTATGAATCGGGCTGCAAGTCGCAGCAGGACTTATAGGCTTTATCTATTATTATGGGATCGGGCTGCATCGTGCAATAGACCATATTGGTTTTACATTAGCGCTTGGGTAGAATCCACCCCTCCGAAGTCTGACATACCAGCAGTGAGCGCAAGTACCATACAGTGCTGAGTGATTGTGTGTGTTGAGTGGGAGTTGAGACAGACATATTGAGTACTCTGAGAGTGTGAGTCCCTGAGACTATTACTGTGATGCATTGCATTTGACATGCATATTTGACATGTAAGCATAGAGATGTAACATTCCTCATGCTACCTGTATTTGGCATATTTTATCAGTGTTGAGCTTAAGTTGTTGAACTCGAAAGCATGCCTAAATTTTTGTACTGTGTACAAGCCAAATATGGAAGTTCTCTATGTTATTACTGTCATTATCTTGTTATATTTGTGTTGCCATTATTTTGGATTCGGACTGTATCTTTCTGAGCTCGTCATTGCTTTCATCCCAAGGTTAATCCTATTACTTATTGAGTACATTGGGTCGGTTGTACTCATACTACACTCTGCACTTCGTGTGCAGATCCAGGTACATCTGGACATGACGGTTGCTAGATTTGGTGCAGTATCTGCTCGGAGACTATGAGATAGCTGTTATGACACCCGCAGACCACGACTCTCCTTGCTTTTAGTTTATTCAGTACTGTTCTATTTTCCAGACAGTTATATTAGAGATTTAGAGTGTTTTGACACTTAGTAGCTCATGTACTCGGTAATACCAGGATTTTGGGATTGTTGTAGTTGAATCGCAGTTGTTCTTATTACTTATTTATGAGATTTTCACTGTTGAACTTATTAAATCATGTTTTTAATTTAAAATGTGTGGTTATTATGTGATTGTCGGCTTGTGTAGTAATATTATAGGCATCATCACAGCAGGTTGAGATTTGGGTCGTGACAAATCATCTCAAGTCAAGTTCCATGTCATCTTCCTTTGCTAAAACTCCTCATTCCTCAATATTAGTTTAGAAATTTAGATCATTTTATACTCTTGTTTTAAAACTTCAAGAAAACATATTTGAATGTTATACTTTTATTTAGTCAAAAAGAAATTAATTGATTGCTCCGGTATCTGTGTGTTCGATACTCTTTTATAATATCTTTAATACAACGCAAGTTTAATTTTATTGTTATGTTTTGAGCTTGTTAGTGAATAACCAAGAAAATGTATATCCTCCATAAAAAAGGAAAATAAACTCCAAAAATTGAAAAGTACTCGGAACTGTGACTGAGATTCCATACGTTTCACTTAGGCCTAGAAATCATTTCCACCCATCTCAAATTTCAGTGTCATTAACTTGACTTTTTTTTTTCAATTTGTTTGTGTATCGTTTGTCATTTATTTTATTTTTTTTCTCCTACCATTTGTCATTTATTGCCACTGCAATTTGTATATATTCAAAAACCAACTTTTCTTTCGATTATTTGTAGGTTTTGATTTGTTCGTTCTGAATGTAATATACGCTTAGGATCACACAATTTTCAATGTTGGATTGTATATGTTTTCTCATATAAATAACTTTTATTGTACTTTTAAGAGTGAAATCAATATCGATAACAAGAATTTTGATCATGACAGAACAATCAAAAAGAATAAAAATGACCCACACTAAAAATATCGTCTAAGAAAGTATTAGGAATATATGCTTCACTACATTTTGTACCTCAGAAAATCAAAAGCAAAAAAGTTATATGTATCTGGTTATACTTAGATTGTTTATCTTCGTAGGTTCAGCTAACATCCAATCATCTTGACCTTGACAAATAATTCACCATACGACGATCCGCATTGATCATTCACAAAAATTTATACTTTATTCTTTAATGTATAATTATTACTTACAAATTTTATTTTAGTAATATTGATATTATTTTACAAAATCATGCATTACATTACACGTGCTGAGAAATTAATTTTTTAAAAAGTAGTGTGGATGGAAAAACCAAAATGTACCTCATTCCTGCTCTCATCTTTTCAGTTGCCATCTCCGCGCAATGAAACTAAAATGAGATCAGTTAGAGACAAATTAAGTTGGGCATTCTCTTACAGCAGGTATGTGACCAATTAGACCTATTATAATGTAAACACAATAATTTGTATACATTTATCTTGTTAAGAAAATAAAATTAGTTTATTTAACCCTAAAGTTAGCTATGAAGTAAGGTGATAACAACGTTTTCCCTCAACGATATATTAATAATTAGGACACTAACGTATAATTGTATCGTAGCAAAGCAGGCAGCATTTTGTAATAGACTAGACAGTATGAGTTATAAATTAATTATATATTGGGTGTAGCCAAGATATAAAGAATAACGGATAACCAACTTTTTTGAGGCATTATATAATCTTATGACATTATTCTACCAAAAGATAATTTGCTAGCCGTTGACATTAGCGAGTAAACAGCTAGCCAGCTCATAGAATGAAGAAATGAGGAACGTAAATTATCAAATTCTGTGAAATATCAACATTTTGGTCCATTTATATGCCTGAAAATGTTTTTTTAATTGGCAATTATTTACCCGTAAAACGATACAGTTAAATTTATAACGTGATTTATAGACAAGTGAATCGATTTGACCCAAAAATATTAAGTAAATAAAAGCAAAAAGATTATGAAACAAAATTGAAGGAAATACAAGCCTGGTTATGCGCTTAATATTTCCGATAGCTGAAGTATAAACAATATTGAGAGCAAAAGAAAGTGAATAACTTTATAATTTAGAGAGCAGAATATAACTTTTTGTATACAAAGTTGTTCCTTCCTACAATAGATGGTGCTCCTCCTACTTATAGCTCTATTCAGGGAGACAAGATCCCCAAATCAAGATCCTCTTGAATGAGAATAAAACTGTCATTAATGGCAATGCTTTGAATCTTTGTTACTGGCTAATCTGTCTTCGAGATTCGTTCAGCACCGGTTGCATGCTTACATCCGGTGCTAGATGCTTGCTGACTCATGCCCCACCTGTCTTTAGTTCCATGTATCATTCCGTCATTCGCCCAGCTGTCACTAACCAATTTCACCACATACCGTTAGTCCCCTTACTTGCCGGTGACGCAACTTAGTATTATCTGGAAGTAGATAAAAGTTTCTCTCTTGCCGGAAAAGTTCCTGAACAGCCTTTGACACTTGAAAGGACGCACGTCTTCTCGCATTAATGACCCGAACACGTGTTGCTCCGCGATTCAGCAAATATTTCGGCCAGTTTTCGAGGTAATCATGACCATGATTTTTGCCATCTATAACTTCTCCGTTACTCCTCATTTTAACTCTTTACTTTTACAACTTCCTCTTTTTCTCCAACTTACCTTAGAATCCTGCTTGAGAACTTCAACCTTATCAGTAAAATTTTGCATCACAGATTTCTTACCACTATGTCTTCTTACTTTGCTATCTATGGAAACTCTAGCCTTCTCTTCAGAGGTGGCCCAAAGAAAACCAAAACAAAGGAAGTTGAAGCCGAGTTTGAACCTCCTATCGTGAACTCTATCATACCTCTTAAGCTTAGTACGAAATCCGCCCTTCAAGAACAGAAACCACCTGCAAATTCTAAAAGCGACAGGTTCTGGCATGTTCGTAGGTGCCCTTCTTCTATTTGTCCTCCTAGCGTCCCTGTCGTGAAGGAGGAATGTAATTGGAACTATATTGTGATCCTCAGCCCCAGTGAAGTAAAAATAGTTACCTTCACCAAGATAGGGTTCATATATGTTTATACATACCCTTTCACTTTGGGACCTATTACTTTGAGAGCGCTGAAGGAACTGACCTAATAATATTAGAGTTTTGCCATCAGTACCAAGTCTACTTGGCACAAGTAGCCCTATTTGTGTAGCGTACGGTGGCTTGTCTCCGCCAATTGTGCTCTGAGACCAGGGAATTCCTAACTCTCGCACATATGATGAACCTCTACTCCCCAAAAATTTTCCATGTGAGGTGTGCTCAATCTTAGCAAGCGCGGTCATCATGCCCTCCTTACCAGTGTTAAGAATGACAATGACCATGGATAGATGGAATGGTTCATTGTCATCGCTACCAGGGACACCATCCCAACCACAGAACCAGCCTTTCCCGAATCATTGAATCTTTTCCATAAGTTTTCCGAGTATTTGTTTCCTTTCCCTATAAAAAGAAAGCTTCTTTCTTTGCTAACCTTTTATTTTCTTCATTCAAGCCACTCATGGCTCCCAAATATGAGTGAAAAGCCAAAAATCATAGTAAAAAAAGATTTTTTCTTCCTTCCTCCTATCTTACCAAATAACTTAGACACAGTTCGTTGCCTGCCCTTTTTGTACTACATAGGACTTTTGAAGGGATCTGTTTTTTGCCCCGATATTGAGTCTCGATGACCCATAGGAAGCTCAACAGGTGTTGCAAAATGCTCTTAACCGGAGGAGAACTAGCGAATCTGCTCTACCTCCTGGTGAAGGTGCCTCCTCTCGGAGTCCCAGCCCAAGGATAAAAAACAAAGAGAAAACGTATCCCTTCGGGGGGACTCAGGAGAAGAAATTGAAGAAAACACCAAACAGACCGACCACAGTGGTCCTAAATGACGAAGAAGGAACTGATGATGAAGAGGCTTCCCTTTAAAAAAGAAAAGATATTCATCAGCCCAACTAGATGCTCAGCTGGGAGAGCTTCAAACTCTACCACCAAAAGAAGTTCAAGGACTCTGGGGGAAATGTTTGGTTGAAAATGCCAATTCCCGCTTTCCGATCCCTGTCGATGCCCCCGGTCAAAGGAGTTCGGTCCCTAACCTTCCTCTACAACCAGTTTTTAAGCCAATAACAATTGTCACTCCTTCTACACCAGTTGTTTCCTCTCCACAGGCGCCGTCCGAACAAATGGAAGATACTCCTACTCCACGATCCCCCGACCATGGAAACTTAGGAAGTACTTATTCGGCACCCACTCAAGACCCTCACGCAACTGAAGTTCCATTCTTTCAGTTTCGAAAGAGTGCCATATACTTTGCAAGTCGGTGGAGCTTGCCAATTATCTAAAGCCGCTCGCCTCAGAGAAAGGTTGGAGGAAGATGGACTCTCTTTCTGCGGAGTGTCTGATAAACAATAGCATGCATCGCTCGGCACAAGTAATAATATAATTCCCTTCTATATCCTTTCAAGTTGTGCTCCGTATTATTAAACTTACCACTGATCTTTCTTAGGACAACCTTCTTGCTTCCGAGGGCCTGCAGAGGTTGATTCTAGACAAGCAAGAGCTTATTTCAGAACAAGATCGACTTTTATCCGAACAGAATCAGCTTGCCGAGTCCCTCCCGGTGCTGGAGGCAAGAATTGCTCAAATGGATGACCTTGAGGCCCGGTTGTAGGAGACTCAGCAAGATAAAATGGTCCACCGCCAAGAAATCGCTCGATTACATGAATAGCTCAAGGATGAAAAGGCTAAGTGGGTCGAACTTCATGACACTGCAACTACGACTGTCGAGCATGAGCCCGCCTTCATAAAACAAGTTAATAACTTGGAGACTAGATTACACTCTAAAACTAAGGAAACCAATGCTGCTGGGGCTCAAAGAGCAAGGATGGAGGAAAGGTCCAAAAGATTCATGGAGCAAAATTAGATTCATGACACAACAAATGTTGACCTTGATTCTAGGACCAGCATTATTAAAGCAGAAAATGATAAGCTCCAAACGAAGATTGAAAATCTCCGAGCTAAACTCCAAGACCAAGAAGATTTCCTCGTCTTCGAGAAAACCTAATCCATATATCATACAAAGAGGAAGACTTTGGAGGAAGCCAAAGAGGGCATTGCCAGCATTGATGACTGTATTCCCAAGGCCCGGGAGCTGGAGACAACTGCTTGTGAGAACCTTCCTGCTCGGCTTGTTGCTTCTGATTCTTCGAATACTAACTATGAGTTTTCGAGAACTAAAGGAGAAACCGAAGAAGATGAAGGCCTTGAACCGCAAGCGGAACAGCCTTCTCCCAATAGAGAAAGCGAAGACTCTTCTCTTTCTTCGGGTTCCGATAGCAAGAACTGATGTATATATTTTTCTTTACTTTTTATAATTATGCCAAGACTTTTTTACTAAGTTTGGCATTCAATAATAAAAGAAATTCTTTCGCTTAAGTGTTGTGCAGAAAAAATTCTTTTTCGTTTAATTAACAAAGCTTCGGGAATCTTTTCATATCGGATAGCTTTTGATTTCGGGCAAAAACACTTCCAGAACCTAACCTTTACTATAAGGGTTTCATAAGAGAGGACATTATATTTATAGTGCTCTTGAAAAGGATGTCTCATGTTCATTCCGGCACAAGCATTCGAAGTTTTTGTTAACTCTCAAATGATAAAATAAATTAACTTATCATTTGGACAAGAAATAAGATAAAAATAAAATGACTTTAATTTATTTTTTTTATCTTTAAAAGTACATTTACATAAATTCAAGTACTTAAGTAAATAAAGTTGCCAATATATATGTCTAACTTATACAGCTTATTTCTACGGGGTTGATCGCGCAGCCCCCGGTCCTGATAAAAGATTGATCGTAATACTTTTAGTACCTTGTCATGTATTAACCCCCCCCCCCCCCC